>QAOA01003380.1:0-16985 GCA_003255065.1 Cercis canadensis | reverse complement strand
CTCCAACACGAGGGCTAGCAAATACAATGGCTGTGACTGGACATGGTTTTTGAGGCTGATCTTCTAGCATGTTAAACCCATTAACAACTATGTCTACTGCATTTAGGGTTGCAAGTGCAGCACCTAAGCTGTGCCCNTGTGCCCAGTTACAGTTATGCTGATTTCTTCATCTTTATATTTTTGCATAAGTCTTCTAATCTCGTTTAGGACCTGCATAAGATCATAAAAAAAGAATAAGTTCACTCTCTTAACCGTCTTGCTAATTGAACACTCGATACACTGATTTAAAGATCCTACAATTAAACTTTTCTACGAAAAGAACCAAGAAAATAAAATTAGCAGAGATAATGTGAAAAAAAATTTACATGGTTTAAAATATTTAGACCTCCATCCATGAAAAAATATGAAACAAAATTCATTTCAATATCAATAAATATTGAGTAAAATCTTATCTTTTTAAATATAAATAACGAGTACAATCTTTTTCACATGCTCCAAACCTTTTTATCCTCTTTACAGGCATATTATTCAAGAAATTGTTAAGGCTAGGTGTGAATATAAAAAACTAGAAGCATTAGTATGTATCTACATACCAAACATAGATCCTCTTTACAGGCATGTTATCCAACAAAACTTTTTTGTCATTATTCATTTTAAATTAACATATAACTGTCTTAAATTAAGAATATATACGCAAGAAAATTACCTGGTTTCTGGCGCTAGTCTTACTGAAGACTGAATGTGGGTTATCTGATGTGTAAATGGAGTAAAAGCCTTCGTGTACTTTAATCTCAGTATCATCACCAAATAACTTTGGAGCAGAGTGCCGAAAGAACTCAAAATCATCAACCCACTCCAGGCTCTGCACTGTTCCTCTCCAAGCAATTACAATGTCCCTTCTCCCTAATATGGCTTTGCTTTCATCAGTGGCAACAGCAACATACCCTATCCAATTTGTTTCCATGCGTCCACCATCCCTCGCCTTTATGATAAAGGCTTCTGGGACATCAATTTCTGAAGTAGCATACAGAAACTTAGACACAGAATACTTGAATGGATTGCCATTTTCCAGACCCACCTTGGAAAAGAAATCTCTTTTCCCATATCGGCTACTTCCGGCATACTTGGATACTTTGTCAGAGTTGAAAGCATCATAAGCAGCCTGAGCCATTTCGCCATAGTGTATTATATACCGGCGAAGATCAATGTCAAGAGGGTCTAGCATGTCCTTCCAATAATTTTGGCCACTAAGATCTCTCCAGTTTTTAGAAATGCTCTCCATCTTTTTCTTCTTCTTTAAAACTCAAATGAATTGACCTTATGAGAAAACCTGCTTATTGCATGCTCTATATATAGTGTTCCAGAGGACATTCCATCTTGGACTTCAACCAAAAGGACGAAGTCCTACTCAGCGTTCTTTGAATCATAACATTCTTATTCTTAAAATTCTTTAGCTGCTGGCCAGGTCTTGCTTAAAAGTCCAAATATGCATACGTTTTGACAAGCATAGGAAATATAGAAGACTGTTAGGTTTTACTACTGCACTAGCCTCTTCCTGCACATGTTTTTGTGTTAGACTGTTAGGTTTGTGCTACAATTTTATGGTCTTGCACATTTATTTATTTCGTTGCACAAGATACAGTAGCAAACAGTGGTGATACATAGCACGGGGATTCTTTCTCATATCCATCAGAGACGCCAATATGGAACAGCCAGATAATAGATTGTCAATTTGTCTTTATAGAAATCCACTATAAATCTGAAGGTTAGAAATTATTCTGTGTGAGGAATGTGGAAATTAATTCCTTTTTTCCCAGTAGCAAAAAGGGATGTGATTGACCTATCAAGTTAAATTACCAAAATACTCAAGTATGCCATTATTTTGTTAATATATAGAGTTATTATGTTTATTATTATTTTTTTGTTTTTTCATGACGTGGTCTGCACACCTTTGATGTGAGACTAATTTCTAGTCGAGTTTCAGCATGCCTTGGCCACTAGCACTTCTAGCAAGAGTTTAAACTCTTGACATTACCTTAAGATTTACTTCACATGGAGCTCAATTTGTCAATTGAGCCACACCCGGTGGTTTATTATGTTTATATTTAAATGTGGTAGTTATATACTAAACAAAACAACCATATTATATACTTGATAATTTGATATATGAAGAAAAAAAATATATAGGACCCTAGAGTATTTTGGTCATTCTTATTAAATACAAAACTATTAATGGGCTTTCACCTATTAACTTAAGCTTTTAGGTTGAATTGGTTCTTTATAATTCATAGGGTCAACCACCTACTTCAAAATTTTATTACTTTCACATTCCAAGGCCTTTTGTTCAAAATTTTAGAACCTTAGAATAATTCTTTCAATTTTTAAGATTACAAAAGTTCCTAATAGTTTGGTTTTCTATTTTTCTTTTAAATATATATATATTTGGCCCCTCATAAATTTTATTTTTCTTAAGGACCCTTATGATCTATTTTGGCCCCTCCAATACTTTACTTCTAGCCCCGTCCTTGATCACATGGATAGATTTTTTGAGTCCAATTAAATTCAAATATTACTATTTGTGCATGTATATATATTCATTTGTAAGTCTTCAAACAACATTACTCAATACAAAAACATTGTCATCCCGTCCAATATGGCCCTGTAGTTAGCTTCCCCAAGGTATATTTCTGTTTGATAAGATACTATTTCATTGCACTTTTTTTTTCCTCCTAGTACAAAATTGCACTAGGGTAATTAGTAATTAAATTGACACTTCAAATGTGAATGACAACCCTAAATAAACACTTCTGATATCTCTTTTAAATGATAAAATCTAAAAAAAAAATTATGCTAAAAGAATCAGTTAGCATAAAATGGCCAATTAAGAAATCATTTGAAGATTGACTAGTACTGTTATTTTTACATTCTTCTAACAGCCAAAAAAAAAAAAAAATCCATTTTTATAGGTCCATGTTGTTGACCCATCGATGATTGATCTCGATGAGTGTGATGGTCTNAAATCTTTAATCTTTTTGTGCTGTATTTACATCTTATAATTTAGCTTTCAAGGAAAAAATATAATTCTCTTCAGAATCCACCATCTCCCAAGTCCATCTCTGTGTTGTGCCCATCTTCTTTTCTATCCTCCAAGCCGAAGAAACTTCATATTCGTCTTTCAAATTATCCACGGTCTTGCTTACAAGTGCAATATCACGTTTCACTATCAATTTGAATCCTCCTTTGCTCCCTTGTGTNAAGTAAACCTCCAAGTTATGCGAAATGGCAAAATCCAGAGGACTATCCAATTTCAAGTACTCAGATTCCCGAGTATCAATTTGCAATTCTTCTCCCACATCAAAATAGCCATTGAAGGGAAGACATGGAACAATATCTAATGCGTTACGGATACGTAAGAGTCGCAAATCTTTATATCCGGAGAAGATATCCTGAAAGTCACGGTTTCCAACACGAGGGCTAGCAAATACAATTGCTGTGACTGGACAGGCTTTGTGAGGCTGATCTTCTAGCATATTAACCCAATTGGCGACTATGTCCACTGCATTTAGGGTTGCAAGTGCAGCACCTAAGCTGTGGCCGGTTATGGTAATGCTGATTTCTTCATCCCTAAATTCCTCCACAACTCTTCTAATTTTGTGAGGTTGATCTTCTGGCATATTAACCCAATTGGCGACTATGTCCACTGCATTTAGGGTTGCAAGTGCAGCACCTAAGCTGGCCGGTTATAGTAATACTGATTTCTTCATCCCTAAATTCCTTCACAACTCTTCTAATCTCGTTCATGACTTGCACAATTATCATTATCAAAAAGTTAAAATTCTGTTCCTCAATAGATATCCTAATATATAGTTAAACACTGTATGATTGAGAATAGATAAGTGACAAATTATATACCTGGTCTCTTGCGCTAGTCTTATCGAAGGTTGAATGTGGGTTCTTTGAAGTGTAAATGGAGTAAAATCCTTCGTGTACTTTAGCATCAGCATCATCACCAAAAATCTTTGGCGCATAGACATCATCGGCATGAAAATCTTCATACCACTCCGAGAGCTGCACTGTTCCTCTCCAAGCAATCACAATATCCCTTCTCCCAAATTTAGCTTTGCCTTCATCTATTGCCACAGCTGTTAAACAGAAATCAGAAGCATATGATGCAGGATAAAGAGATGGCTTGCATGTCACGTCAGTATGCCACATCAGCAGTGACACATCAGCAGTGGAGTCAAAGTAGTTAGTTTAGTCAAAGTTAGTTATACAGTACAACTGTATATTTATGTAATGGCTTCCATGAGAAGCTAGGCGGTTAGTTAGCTTTAGATTTCCTATATATACGATAGCTAATGTAATATCTGTCATTATAGTATTCATAATTCAGATGATGAATTCATTTGCTCTCTGCCTTCTCTTCATAGCTTTTACAGTTTCTTTCTGCTCTATTTCGTTTTCTGGTTTTTCCTCTGTTGCACCAGATTCTGCAAGATCAGTAATCTGCTTCATTAGAGATTGGATCCTTCAATGATCATCCCTGCTAAAGGTGTTTCAGGTTCTTCATCACTTTAACATGGTATCAGAGCTCCTCTAAATGGCAGACAACACTTCAACCTCTGCGTCATCATTACAAGAATCTGGGAACTATGTTGCTTTTCCAATGCTGAGTCAATCACTGACAATCAAGTTGGATCGAGGTAATTACTTGATATGGAGAAATCAACTTCTGAATATCGTCATTGCAAATGGTTTTGAAGAGATTTTGGAAGGATCGAAGCCATGTCCACCAAGATTTGTTCAAGATTCAACTGCTGCTATAGGAATTCTAACCTTGAATCCTGATTACACAATCTGGCAGAGACAAAATCGTCTTGTTATGAGCTGGATTTATGCATCCTTGACTGAGCAACTCATGGCTTAGATCATGTCTTACAACACTGCATTCAAGATTTGGAGATCTCTTGCAGATAGCTTTGCATGTTCTTCAAGATCAAGAATCATGGAGTTAAAACTGAAGTTGCAAACTACCGGGAAAGGAAATCTTGGAGTTTGGGAATTTATCCTAAAAATTCGAAACCTATGTAATAATCTACGTGCCATAGGTGAAAGCATTTCACAAGAAGATCAGGTTATGTTCATCCTCAGTGGATTAGGACCTGAGTTCAATCCAGTTGTTGCTCCACTCAGCTTTGAGGCCATTTCGGTTGAAACCTTGCAAAGTCATTTACTCACTTTTGAAAGCAGACTTGAGAGGCAAAAGTTTGTGGATGAGCAAGTTCTTATGCAAGCAAATGCTGCGTTGTTCAATCAATCTTCAGGAAGAAGAAGGTTTAATCATAATGGAAACCATGGAAATCAAGGCTATGGTTCACATTCTGGAAATGGAAGTACTTCAGCAAAAGGCTTTTCTGCAAATCAAGGTCATCAATTCAGGAAGAATAAGTCCTGGACTGGTTCAAATAACAAACCTCAGTGTCAAATTTGTCACAAACCTGGTCATGTCACTTTTGATTGTTGGCACAGGTTTGACAATGGCTTTCAACCAAAACCATTCAATACCAATCCTGCACAACCTCACAATCCGCAAGCTCTCTTGGCCACATTAGAAACTCTGGATGATTCTACCCCATTGTTTCTTGACACTGGTGCTACTCATCATGTAACACCCAATCTTGGTAATTTGGCTATGCACAATCCTTTTATTGGTGATGATACAGTCACTGTGGGTAATGGTAAAGGATTGGCTGTGCACAACACAGGTATGGCATCCATTTCATCCAATAGCAGGACTTTGTTATTAAAATATGTCTTGCATGTGCCTAAAATAACTGTAAATCTGGTTAGTGTACAAAATTTGTGTAAGGATAATGATGCTTATGTAGAGTTCTATCCTTCTGTCTTTCTTGTGAAGGAACAGAGAACCAAAGAGGTGCTGCTCCAAGGAAAACTTGATCAAGACATGTACAAGATAATGACCAAAATTGCTTCTGACAGCAAGATGTTTTCCAATTTTGCTAAAGCTTTTCAACTGTTTAGTTTGAATTCTAGCACCCCTAGTTCAGATTTACAATTGTGGCATAATAGATTAGGTCATCTAGCCCTTGATATAGTCAATAGGGTTATGACTCAGTGCAATTTACCTCGTTTTGCATTCAATAAAACTCATATCTGCAGTTTCTGTCAGTTGGCTAAAAGCCACAAGCTACCTTTTGTAAATTCTACAACTCGTGCAATAAAACCTTTTGATCTGATTCATGCTGATCTCTGGGGATCCCCATCATGTTCTTCTGTTAATGGAGCCTGCTATTTTCTGCTGTTAATTGATGACTTCAGTAGATTTTCATGGTTGTATCTTCTGAAATCTAAGGATGAAGCCTTAGAAATGTTTAAGAGATTTCAACTTATGGTAGAAAGGCAGTTTGAGTGCAAAATAAAGGTCTTACAATCTGATTTTGGTGGGGAGTTTGTGGCCTTTGATCAATTGGTAAAAACCTTAGGTATGCAACACAGATTTTCGTGTCCTTACAAACTAGAGCAAAATGACATTGTTGAGAGAAAGAATAGGCATGTTGTGGAAACTGGCCTTTCATTGCTTACCATTACAGGAGTACCTACCAAGTACTGGCCATTTGCTTTCCAAACTGTTGTTTATCTCATCAATAGGCTACCTATAGCAGTACTCAGGCATCAGTCGCCATATGAGTTGCTATATCAGAAATGTCCTGATTTTTCTCAGGTTAGAACCTTTGGTTGTTTGTGTTTTCCCTATTTAAGACCCTATTGCTCTCACAAGCTTGAAAATTGATCTGCTTCTTGCTGTTTTCTGGGTTATAGCAATAAACATAAAGGTTTTCTTTGTCTTGACATGGATTCCAAGAGGATTTATATCTCCAGGCATGTAGTGTTTGCTGAGAATGTCTTTCCTTTCATTCCTCAGTCTCTCTCAGTTTCTCCTACTGCCCCGGTGTCTTCTAATGATGCAAGTTGCTTCATTCCTCTTGCTGTACCTTCCTCCATTGCTCAGTCACATATTTCTTCTGCCGTGCCACATACCATTTCTGGTTCTCCTGTTGTCCATACAAATTCTGGTTTGAATGCAGGATCTTCATCAGGAATCTCCTCAGTCTCCAATTCTTCCTCTGGTGTGGCTGGTGTTGCTGCTACTGATGAATTACCTGCAGTTTCATCCTCAGATGTGCTTCCTGTGCCTCCCACTCGCATGACCACTAGAAGTCAAAATGGTATTTTTAAACCAAAGGTTTACACTTCTGCTTATACTCTTCATCCAGCAGAGCCTTCAACTTACAAGCAAGCCATTCATTCCACTCACTGGCTTGATGCTAGCTGCTGAGTACAAAGCCTTGCAGGCTAATCATACATGGGATCTTGTTGAGTGTCCTACTGGCAAGAATATTGTGGGTTGCAAATGGGTGTACAAGTTAAAATACAAGCCAGATGGTTCAGTTGAGAGACATAAAGCTAGATTGGTTGCTCAAGGTTTCACTCAAACATATGGCATCGATTATTTTGATACCTTCAGTCTAGTGGTTAAACTAGCAACTATTCGCACTGTGCTTACCATTGCTTTATCCAGAAATTGGCCAATTCAGTAGCTAGATGTCAACAATGCATTCCTCAATGGAGATTTGCATGAGGAGGTATATATGAGACAACCTCAAGGCTTTGAAAGCTCATCTTTTCCTCATCATGTTTGCAGACTTTGCAAGGCCTTGTATGGTTTGAAACAGGCTCCACGTGCCTGGTTCACCAAGGTTAAAGTCACCTTGCTGCAATGGGGTTTTTCTTGCACTGTGTCTGATACTTCTTTGTTTGTGTTTCACTCTTTTACAGCAGTGCTTTTTCTTCTGGTATATGTGGATGATATCATCCTTACAAGTTCTAGTATGATGCTTATCAAGAATCTCACTGTGGCTCTCAATTCTACTTTTTCTTTGAAGGACTTAGGTCCCTTGCATTATTTTCTGGGTATTGAGACAATTTCAAAACCTCATCATCTTCATCTATCACAAACTAAGTATATTACTGATTTGTTGCATAAAACAGGTCTGGAACATTGTAAACCAGCTCCCACTCTTATGATCACTTCTCAGTCATTCTCCATCACTGATGGTAACAGGCTCGGTGATCCTTTGCCTTATAGAAGCTTGGTGGGGGCCTTGCAGTATTGTACTATTACTTGCCCTGATATTTCCTTTTCAGTTAATAAACTCTGCCAATTTCTCAGTGCTCCTACTGATGTTCACCTGCTTGCTGCTAAGAGAGTGCTTAAATACCTTAAAGGGACACTCTCTCATGGCCTTACTCTTTGTTCCTCTATCTCCCTACCTTACTGGCTTACACTAACTCAGACTGGGCTAGCTGTCCTGATGACAGACGCAGCACCAGTGGCCATGCTGTGTTCCTTGGTCCCTGTCTAGTCTCTTGGTCTTCTGGCAAGCAGAAAGTAGTGGCTAGGTCCAGTACAGAGGCTGAATATAAGGCATTGGCTAATGCTACTTCTGAGCTTCTTTGGCTGCAGTCCTTGCTTCATGAACTCAAAGTTCCTTTGCCTTCTACTCCTCTCTTACTTTGCGACAATCTTAGTACCACTTATCTTGCTGCCAACCCTGTGCTTCATGCCAGAACTAAGCACATTGAGATTGATTGCCATTTTGTTAGAGAAAAGCTCCTGAACAAATCCTTGCGTCTCTGTCATGTCCCTTCTCTGGATCAAATCGCAGATACCCTCACCAAACCCTTCTCCACCAAGCTATTTCTGTCCAATAGAGCCAAACTCACTGTCCTTCCTCACACCATGAGTTTGAGGGGGAATGTTAAACAGAAATCAGAAGCATATGATGCAGGATAAAGAGATGGCTTGAATGTCACGTCAGCATGCCACATCAGCAGTGACACATCAGCAGTGGAGTCAAAGTAGTTAGTTTAGTCAGAGTTAGTTATACAGTACAGCTGTATATTTATATAATGGCTTCCATGAGAAGCTAGGCGGTTAGTTAGCTTTAGATTTCCTATATATACGATAGCTAATGTAATATCTGTCATTACAGTATTCATAATTCAGATGATGAATTCATTTGCTCTCTAACTTCTCTTCATAGCTTTTATAAAAGCTAACAGAAAGCACTGTTATGCAGAAAACTCTTAATTGTATTCGATGACTTTGTTGTTAATATATACAAGATTCTGTTGGCAGTAGATAAGGATCTATTCCTAGTATACAAACTTTTGAATACACATTAATGATAAGAGATAGGTATGCATAGGTTGTGTAACTGAATTTGGTTTTGTGTGTATCACGTGGCTAATAGATAGATATACACAGGTTGTGTAACTGAGTTTGGTTGCATGGATGACATGTGTGTATCACGTGGCTAATACTCCTTTACGCCCCCGCAAGATGGTGGTCGGATCAATGACACCAATCTTGTTCCGAAGTGTCTGAAAACGTGGCCCAGCTAGGGGTTTTGTGAGCAAGTCAGCGAGTTGGTGAAGAGAAGGGATGTGAGATACACGAAGAGCTTTGGCTGCAACAAGTTCCCGGACAAAGTGATAGTCTATAGAAATGTGTTTCATGCGGGAGTGGAAGATGGGGTTGGCACATAGGTATGTGGCACCAATATTATCTGAGTGGATCAAAGGTGATGATGGAAGTTTGACTCCAAGTTCAGTGAGGATGTTTTGAAGCCAAAGAAGCTCAGCTGCAGTGGAGGCAATGGTTCTATATTCTGCTTCAGTGGAGGAGCGTGCAACGGTGCGTTGCTTTTTAGAGGACCAAGAGATGGGGTTGCTGCCAAAGTAAGCTATGTATGCTCCTATTGACCTGTGATCAACAGTGTCTCCTGCCCAATCTGCATCACAGTAAGCGACTAGGGAGAGAGGTTGGCGATGGTGGAGATGAATGCCGAATGTCAGTGTGGATTTGAGATAGCGAAGTAGTCGCTTGAGAGCTTGGTGGTGGTCATTTGTCGGGGCCTGCATGTGCTGTGCAAGTTTGTTGACAGTGAAGGCAATGTCTGGCCTTGTTAAAGAGAGGTACTGCAGCGAGCCAACCATTTTTCGAAAGACAGTGGCATCGGTGGGAGGTGAGTCATTAGAGAATTTAAAGGATGGAGCCATGGGTGTGCAAACTGGTTTGGCGCCCTGCATGGTGGCTTTTTCCAGTAAATCCCGGATATATTTATGCTGGCTGAGAAACAAGCCCTGTGGTGTTGGAACCATTTCTATGCCAAGAAAATAATGCGGGCAGCCAAGGTCTTTGAGTGAAAATTTAATAGATATGGCAGTCAAGAACTGATCCAGAAATTGTGTATTGTTTCCTGTCAATAAAAGGTCATCCACATAGACAAGGAAGTAAGTGAGCACTGCACCATGCTTATAGACAAAAAGAGAAGTGTCAGATTTGGAGTTAACAAAACCATAAGTAATTAGAAAGTGGCGAAGGGCATGATACCAAGCACGAGGTGCTTGTTTCAAGCCGTATAAGGCTTTCTTGAGCTAGCAAACATAGGTGGGGTATTGCTGGTGCAGGAAACCTGGAGGTTGACGCATATATACTTGTTCAAATAAGTGTCCCTGTAGAAAAGCATTGTTTACATCTAGATGGCGTAGAGGCCAACCCTTGGCCATTGCAATTGTGAGGAAAATTTTAATGGTTTGAGGCTTAATGACGGGGCTGTATGTATCAAAATAATCAACTCCAGGCCTTTGGTGAAAGCCCTTGGCTACAAGCCGAGCCTTATAGCGGGAGATGGTACCATCTGGGTTACGTTTGACCCGAAAAACCCACTTATTGCCGACAATATTAAGCTTGGGGTGCGGAGGGACTAGATCCCAAGTGCCATTGGTCATGAGGGCAGTAAATTCATCAGACATGGCTTGTCTCCAGTGGGGAGATTTGAGAGCTTTAGTGACACATGTAGGTTCAAGTGGTGGAGGAATAGGATATTTGGTGACAGTGTAGGCATGTTTGGGCTTGAAAATGTTGTTTTTAGCTCGGGTGTGCATAGGATGGGTGCCAAGTGAGGGAGTGGGATAAGGGAAAGAGATATTACCTTGATCATGACCTTGAGAGCACGGTGGAGATACTGTAGAAGGAGTGGAGACTGGTGCCTTCGTGGTGTGTCTGTGTTATGAGAGGCAGTAGAAGAGTGATGCTGAGTGGAGGATCCAGTGGAGCGACGTGGGCGAGAAGAGTAGTGAGATGTGGTACGTCGGACATGGTGAGCGGTGAGCGGTGCAGCAGTGGCTGTGTCTTCCTTGTTCAGGTAAGATTCATAGTCAGTAAGAGTGTCGTATAACTCATCAAATAAGATAGGTGTCTCGCGCACCCGGAGAGCAGCAGCAACTTCTTTAAACGTGGACCCAAGACCACTGAGACAATGGAGAACAAGATCAAGTTCATCCAAAGGGTGGCCAATGATGGTGAGTTCGTTAGAGATACTCTTGATATTTTTGAGATATTCAGAGACAGTAGAGGTGCCTTTTGTGAGATGGGAGAGACGGTCTTTCAAGGTCATGATGCGTGACCGAGAACGGTTGGCAAAAGCTCGACGAAGTTGTTCCCAAGCTTCTTGTGACGTGGTGGCTTGAGAGATGACAGCCCTTGCATCAATGTCATAGGCTGCCATGAAAGCGAGCAGCAGAAAATGATCCTAGCGGATCCAAAAGGTGCACAGGGGGTTCTCAACTTCCTCACCATGGTGCTCAATGGTGGGAGGAGGACAAAGGGTTGAGCCAGTGATATACCCAACCAGCCCATACCCAATCAGCATTGATTTCATTTGCTTGGCCCAGGCAACGTAGTTGTTGCTTTTGAGTTTGATAACTAAGTTAGAGACATTGATGGTAATGAGGTCAGATGAGGTGGTATTGGGGTGGAAGGGAACAAAGTTGATGGTGGAAGAGGTGGCCATGGGTGGGACTAAAGGGACTAGAAAAGGAGATAGAGAACAGAGGGATCGAGAAAATCGTGGCTGGTGAGAGCACTTTTACTGCTCTGATACCATATAAAAGCTAACAGAAAGCACAGTTATGCAGAAAACTCTTAATTGTATTCGATGACTTTGTTGTTAATATATACAAGATTCTGTTGGCAGTAGATAAGGATCTATTCCTAGTATACAAACTTTTGAATACACGTTAATGATAAGAGATAGGTATGCATAGGTTGTGTAACTGAATTTGGTTTTGTGTGTATCACGTGGCTAATAGATAGATATACACAGGTTGTGTAACTGAGTTTGGTTGCATGGATGACATGTGTGTATCACGTGGTTAATACTCCTTAGCTTTTACAGTTTCTTTCTGCTATATTTCGTTTTCTGGTTTTTCTGGTTGCATGGGTGACGTGTGTGTATCACGTGGCTAAGACTCCTTTACGCCCCCGCAAGATGGTGGTCGAATCAATGACACCAATCTTGTTCCGAAGTGTCTGAAAGCGTGGCCCAGCTAGGGGTTTTGTGAGCAAGTCAGCGAGTTGGTGAAGAGAAGGGATGTGAGATACACGAAGAGCTTTGGCTGCAACAAGTTCCCGGACAAAGTGGTAGTCTATAGAAATGTGTTTCATGCGGGAGTGAAAGATGGGGTTGGCACATAGGTATGTGGCACCAATATTATCTGAGTGGATCAAAGGTGATGATGGAAGTTTGACTCCAAGTTCAGTGAGGATGTTTTGAAGCCAAAGAAGCTCAGCTGCAGTGGAGGCAATGGTTCGATATTCTGCTTCAGTGGAGGAGCGTGCAACGGTGCGTTGCTTTTTAGAGGACCAAGAGATGGGGTTGCTGCCAAAGTAAGCTATGTATCCTCCTGTTGACCTGCGATCAAGAGTGTCTCCTGCCCAATCTGCATCACAGTAAGCGACTAGGGAGAGAGGTTGGCGATGGTGGAGATGAATGCCGAATGTCAGTGTGGATTTGAGGTAGCGAAGTAGGCGCTTGAGAGCTTGGTGGTGGTCATCTGTCGGGGCTTGCATGTGCTGTGCAAGTTTGTTGACAGTGAAGGCAATGTCTGGCCTTGTTAAAGAGAGGTACTGCAGCGAGCCAACCATTTTTCGAAAGACAGTGGCATCGGTGGGAGGGGAGTCATTAGAGAATTTAAAGGATGGAGCCATGGGTGTGCAAACTGGTTTGGCGCCCTGCATGGTGGCTTTTTCCAGTAAGTCCCGGATATATTTATGCTGGCTGAGAAACAAGCCCTGTGGTGTTGGAACCATTTCTATGCCAAGAAAATAATGTGGGCGGCCAAGGTCTTTGAGGGAAAATTTAATAGATATGGCAGTCAAGAACTGATTCAGAAAGTGTGTATTGTTTCCTGTCAATAAAAGGTCATCCACATAGACAAGGAAGTAAGTGAGCACTGCACCATGCTTATAGACAAAAAGAGAAGTGTCAGATTTGGAGTTAACAAAACCATAAGTAATTAGAAAGTGGCGAAGGGCATGATACCAAGCACGAGGTGCTTGTTTCAAGCCGTATAAGGCTTTCTTGAGCTTGCAAACATAGGTGGGGTATTGCTGGTGCAGGAAACCTGGAGGTTGATGCATATATACTTGTTCAGATAAGTGTCCCTGTAGAAAAGCATTGTTTACATCTAGATGGCGTAGAGGCCAACCCTTGGCCATTGCAATTGTGAGGACAATTTTTATGGTTTGAGGCTTAATGACGGGGCTGTATGTATCAAAATAATCAACTCCAGGTCTTTGGTGAAAGCCCTTGGCTACAAGCCGAGCCTTATAGCGGGAGATGGTACCATCTGGGTTACGTTTGACCCGAAAGACCCACTTATTGCCGACAACATTAAGCTTGGGGTGTGGAGGGACTAGATCCCAAGTGCCATTGGTCAT
This sequence comes from Cercis canadensis, assembly GCA_003255065.1. Classification (NCBI taxonomy): domain Eukaryota; kingdom Viridiplantae; phylum Streptophyta; class Magnoliopsida; order Fabales; family Fabaceae; genus Cercis; species Cercis canadensis. The sequence goes on along the minus strand of QAOA01003380.1, from coordinate 3,118 downwards.
GAGGGCAGTGAATTCATCAGACATGGCTTGTCTCCAGTGGGGAGATTTAAGAGCTTCAGTGACACATGTAGGTTCAAGTGGTGGAGGAATAGGATATTTGGTAACAGTGTAGGCAAGTTTGGGCTTGAAAATGTTGTTTTTAGAGCGGGTGCGCATAGGATGGGTGCTAAGTGAGGGAGTGGGATGAGGGAAAGAGATATTACCTTGATCATGACCTTGAGAGCACGGTGGAGATACTGCAGAAGGACCAAGTGCTGGTGCTGGCAGAGGTGGGTCCGGATGTGGTGCTTGGAGGGTGGTTGGTGAGGGATTTAAAGGTGGAGAGATAGTGGGGGGGAGACAGGACTGTAGGCAATGGGTTGGAGTGGGATGGGAGGTGGAAGGAGTGGGTGGAGGTGTGTGGGAATTGTGAGGGACAGGTGGCTCAAAGGCAATAAGATCATGTGGTGCTAATGTGGAAGGAAGTGGGGATAGGGTAGCTTCCGAGAAGGACTGGTGTAAGTTGGCATGAGGAAATTGATTTTCCACAAAGTTGACATGTCGAGAGAAATAGGATTTGTGTGTTTTGTAATCAAAGCAGATGAATGCACTTTGGGTAGGGGAGTACCCAAGGAAGATGCATGGAGAGGATCGAGGTTGAAGTTTGTGGGATGTATATGGTTTGAGCCATGGGAAACAAAGACAGCCAAAGGTGCGGAGTTTGAGGTAATTGGGGTGACGTTGGAAGAGAATGAAGAATGGAGTTTGGTGGTGGAGTCCAGGGGTGGGCATGCGATTAATGAGGTAGGCAGCTGTGGTGAGTGCATGTGACCAGAATTTGGGAGGTAGAGAGGCTTGAGAAAGAAGACAGCGGGCAGTTTCCACAAGATGCCGGTGTTTTCGTTCAGAGAGCCCATTGTGTTCAGGAGTGTAAGGTGGGGTAGTGAAATGAGAGATGCCATGTGTGCGAAGGTATGATTGGAGGCCAATGTATTCACCTCCGTTATCAGTGTAAAGTGTCTTAAGTTTGGAGTTAAAGGCTTTTTCCACTAGTGCATGAAATGTAGGAAAGATGGAAGAGACATCAGATTTTCGTTTCATTGGGTAAACCCAAACATATTTAGAATAATGATCAATAAAAATAACATAAAAACGATAGCCATCAATTGATTGAATGGGACAAGGTCCCCAAACATCAGAGTACACAATGTCCAAAACTCTAGAGCTAGAAATACTAGATTGAGAAAAGGGTTGTTTATGGCTTTTATTTGCCAAACAATTAACACACGAGGGGAGGGGTGATGAGGAGACAGGGAGCTTGTGTTGGCGTAGGATGCGGTTGAGAATTGGTGGGGCAGGGTGACCTAGACGGTGGTGCCAGCGGTGGGAAGAAGGAGTAAGACAAGCAGCAGCAGCAATGGGTTTGATGACATTGGAAGCAAGTTTGTAGACATGGTTGTCATTTGGCCCTTGGAGCAGTATCTGACCTGTCCTCAAAGACTTGACCTGAAAACAATGAGTAAAAAATTCCACAGAGACATTATTTTGATGACAAAGTTGGGAGACAGATATGAGATTAGTGTTAAGAGAGGGAACATGGAGAACATGAGAGAGATGCAAGGAGGGAGGCAAAGAAATTGAACCAGTGTGGGTGATAGGTAGGTGGCTGCCATCAGCAACAGTGAGGTTGTCGGGACCATCATATTCAGAGGACACGGAGAGATTGCCAAAGTCGTTGGTAATGTGATGAGTGGCTCCGGAGTCTATGAGCCAGTGTGACTTGGACTGACCAGTTGTGGCAGCAGCATGAGCTGAGGGAGCAACATTAGGATTGTTGGCGATTTTATAGCAATACTTAGCTGTATGGCCTTTCCGGTTACAGTACTGGCAGAGGAGTGGAGACTGGTGCCTTCGTGGTGTGTCTGTGTTATGAGAGACAGCAGAAGAGTGATGTTGAGTGGAGGAGCCAGTGGAGCGACGTGGGCGAGAGGAGTAATGAGGTGGGGTACGTCGGACATGGTTAGCGGTGAGCGGTGCAGCAGTGGCTGTGTCTTCCTTGTTCAGGTAAGATTCAAAGTCAGTGAGAGTGTCGTATAACTCATCAAAGGAGATAGGTGTCTCGCGCACCCGGAGAGCAGCAGCAACTTCTTTAAACGTGGACCCAAGACCACTGAGACAGTGGAGAACAAGATCAAGTTCATCCAAAGGGTGGCCAATGATGGTGAGTTCGTCAGAAATACTCTTGATATTTCTGAGATATTCAGAGACAGTAGAGGTGCCTTTTGTGAGATGGGAGAGACGGTCTTTCAAGGTCATGATGAGTGACCGAGAACGGTTGGCAAAAGCTCGACGAAGTTGTTCCCAAGCTTCTTGTGACGTGGTGGCTTGAGAGATGATAGCTCTTGCATCAATGTCACAGGCTGCCATGAAAGCAAGCAGCAAAAAGTGATCTTGGCGGATCCAAAAGGTGCACAGAGGGTTCTCAACTTCCTCACCATGGTGCTCAATGGTGGGAGGAGGACAGGGGGTTGAGCCGGTGATATACCCAACCAGCCCATACCCAATCAGCATTGATTTCATTTGCTTGGCCCAGGCAACGTAGTTGTTGCTTTTGAGTTTGATAACTAAGTTGGAGACATTGATGGTAATGAGGTCAGATGAGGTGGTATTGGGGTGGAAGGGAACAGAGTTGATGGTGGAAGAGTTGGCCATGGGTGGGACTAAAGGGGACGAGGAAAGGAGATAGAGAACAGAGGGATCGAGAAAGTCGGTGGCTGGTGAGAGCACTTTTACTGCTCTGATACCATAAAGAAGCTAACAGAAAACACAGTTATGCAGAAAACTCATATTATATTCGGTGACTTTGCTGTCAATATATACAGGATTCTGTTGGCAGTAGATAAGGATCTATTCCTAGTATACAAACTTTTGAATGCACGTTAATGATAAGAGATAGGTATGCACAGGTAGTGTAACTGAGTTGGGTATGTGTGTATCACGTGGCTAATAGATAGATATGCACAGGAGTTGGGTTGCATGGGTGACGTGTGTGTATCACGTGGCTAAGACTCCTTTAAAGTTGAGTTAAATGATATAAGAGAGACAATTCAACAGTTGCTGCGATGGCTGCACAACTCCA
>QAOA01003375.1:0-37522 GCA_003255065.1 Cercis canadensis | reverse complement strand
AAAAAAAAAAAAAAAAAAAAATAAGATTCTCGAAAATGATTTTTGGTCAACTTTTCTACAAAAATATTTTAGTCATCCTATTTTCAACGGAACATTTTGTGAAACTTGAGAGACTAAAAAGTCCCGTTTAAAAATAGGGGGATCAAAATGTTCATATGGCCAAAATAGAGGATCAAAACTATAATTAAGCCTTAATTATAATAACAACATAACATGTAAATAAGTAACTACAAGTGACATGTATGATAACCATATGCATTATGAAATAACCATACCTAGTTATAAAATACTAAATTAGAATAATTTAGCACACTTACTACTAAATTATAATATAGTCCAATGCTTATTTGTTAGAAATAATTTCCCCACCATCATTCATACTCTACTCGATAGAAGAAATAGGTAACTGTCTATAACAGCTTTGCAGCCAAAACATCAGTGTTCTAATTTCACCCGTCCAACCACTAGGTCAAATCCAAAAATCTTCACCGTAAAATTTTGGATATTTGTCACTGTTTAGTTATTGTTTCTTCTCTATTCTTGGCTGGACAAATAATTGCTTCATTTCTTACAGGTTTTGGTAGCAACTATACGCTGTGAACAGATTAGTCATGAAAAGTATGAATCTTTTGAAATGAATGAGGTATATCATCTAAGCTTTTTTTATACTGCAGCACCTCTTGATTTGATTATTTGCATGTTTCCTTTAAATTTTGCAAATGTTGATTATTTGGCTTCACATTGACTACCCAGGATTGGTGTAAATTGTGCAAGGATGGACAGTTTGGCTTTATTCGTGATTTTGACAATAGAGTTAATTTGATTCTCAACGCTTGTGTCTCAGAGTTTGTATTTCCGTTTTATCTGTTATCTGTATTCATAGTTGCCATTTTTAACATTTGCATTGTATGTGTCATCTGTATTCACAGTTTAAATTTTTTTTTAAAAAAAATTTAAATGAAAGAGAAAACTATCATTTAGTCTTTAAAAATGTATGCTTTACCAATTTAGTCCCTAATCTTTAATTTTTTTCTCATTTTTTTTTTTTTTAAAAAAAACGAGATTTCGCCTATATTAATTAAGCTAATTTTATATTTCTTTGATTGTAGGTATGATGCAGAAACCTTATATTTTGATGAAGCAGTAAGAAATGCAAAGCGAGAGGAGCTTGTATATAACTTGCTACAGGTAATTTTTTCTTCTATGAACCTCACACAAACTTTTCCATTTTGAGGATTTCTTGTCCTCGGCCTCCACTATGCTTTTAGCCTTAGTATCTACAATTCACATGTAATATAATCCTGTAGTACAATAATATTCTTTTATTTATTTATTTTTTAGATTTCTTTAGCCTAATTTTTTATTTTTTTTATTTTGAGGTTAGTGGAGGCAGTTGCCTATGCTTTGCATAACCTAGGTCAGCCAATGTTTTATGGAGATAGTGTCTGAATTCAAGCTAGGAGATATTTCATGCATATCTAACATCTAGTAGCTTTTGAATTATCTTATATATAACAACCCCACTTATTTCTGAAATACCCATGGCACCAGGTTTGCTTTAAAAATAAGAAAAATTTTCACTTGAGAAATTCTTTTACAAAGATATTTGTGACTTTATCTTTGATCGCAAAATTTCAGATCGATCCAAACTTATTTCTAATGAAATGAAAACTGAGTTCATTGTGTTTGGTGCAACTATCATAGACTAGATAATTGCAATGGCTAAGACGTCACAGTTGCAGTTGTAGCTGCAATGTATTACTTTCGCGAACGATAAAGCCATGCATTATTTTCTAAGAAAATTGAATATCTTTCCTTCTCCTTGTCATATTTCTTTGAAAGCTTCCCGTCAATTACTGGAGCAGGAACTAGTTCATAATCTACCATAGAAATTTCTTCAATAAATCTACAGCATATTTGTTTGAGAAAGAAGCTTCTTCCACATTCTTGCTTCATTTCCATACTATGAAATCACTTCATGAGCTTTAAGTCATCTCAAATTGATTCATCGTAGCCTTCTTTAAATCTTCTTATAAGTTATCATTAGCTACCATTTTAATGGATTCATCAATATAAGGGAAAACAATGAGACACTCATGAACACCTTGAGATTGGACATAACCAGAGAGGATTCACTTGCACTTCTTTGGAATTTATTCTATGGAAATAGTTTCTATCTTTCTATTTCAACTTCTTGGAGCTTGTTTTAGGCCATACAATGTCTATGGAAAGTGATACTCCTTCTCTTTATGCCCTTGAAAGATATGGTGTTGTAGTTGCTTTACATACAATTTTATTACAACTTTGAGAAGAAGAATCCCATTCATTGAATAATTGAGTTGCCAATCGTGGCCTTTACAATATATAGCAGAAGGAATGCATGTGCTGCAATAACAGAAAAACTGAACTACCTATAACTGAGCTGGTGTGCTGAGCTGTACTAACTATGCTGACCTGTAATAATTCTAATAAGTCTAATAACCCCCCCTCTCTCAAGTTGGAAGGTAAATGTCTAAGACACCCAACTTGGCCTTGAGAAAACGAAACTGAGTAGAAGATAAAGGTTTGGTGAGTAAATCAGCAAGCTGATGCTGTGACTTAACATGCGCAAGTTTGAGAAAACCTGAATTGACATGCTCTCTAATGAAATGGCAATCGATATCTACATGTTTGAATCTGTCAGTGGATGTAGGATTAGTGGCAAGATGGATGGCAGATTGATTGTCACAAAAACCATGATGGAAGCAGTGGAAACTTCGAAAACTTTGCTCAGTTGCCTCAACCATAAAAGCTCACTAGTGACATTGGCCAGGGCCTTATACTCGGCCTCTGCAGAGGAACGAGACACAGTAGGTTGTCTCTTGGATTTCCATGAGATCAAGGAATCACCAAGGAAAACACAATACCTTGTGGTGGATCTTCTGGTGTCTAGACAGCTACCCCAATCAGCATCAGCAAAGGCAGCAAGATGTAAGGAAGATGTTGGAGAGAACAAAAGACCTTGACCTGGAGCAGATTTCAAATACTGCAGAAGGTGATGTACTGCATTCAAATGAGGCATTATGGGTTGTGACATGAATTGACTCAACTTATTTACAACATAGCTGATGTCTGACCTAGAAATAGTAAGATACACGAGTCTCCCAATGAGACGTCTGTATAAGGAATCATCAGGAAGTAAGTCACCATCAGTTTTGGTGAGTTTTAAACTTGGATCCATGGGCAAAGGAAAAGGTTTAGCAGCAGAAAAACCTGTATCCTCTAATAATTGAAGAGTATATTTCCTCGGAGAGATGGATGCCTTTGGTGGATTTGGCTATTTCTAAACCCAAGAAAAATTTTAGATCACCAAGAACCTTGAGCTTGAAGAAGGTCTGAAGCATTTTCTGAACATGCTGAATAGCATTTTGACTTGGTCCAGCCAAGATAATATCATCCACATAGACTAAAAGAATGACCAAATGATCTCCTTTTCCAATGGAAAACAAAGAATAATCTGTGTGAGATTGATAGAAACCATGTTGGATTAATGCAGAGGAAAACTTTTGAAACCATTGCTTGGATGCTTGCCGTAAGCCATAGAGTGATTTTGTGAGTTTGCAGACCATATTCTCACCTGGTGCCTTATATCCAAGGGGAAGTTGCATGTAGACCTCCTCAAACAAATCTCCATTTAAGAAAGCATTGTTAATGTCCAATTGAACCATGGACCAATGCTTAACAGCAGCTATTGATAAGAGGAATCTGACAGTAGTGATCTTGGCCACTGGGGAGAATGTGTCCATGAAATCGATCCCAGCTTGCTGAGTGTATACTTTAGCAACAAGCTTGGCCTTATGTCTTTCCAAAGTACCATCAGCGTTGTACTTATTCTTATAAACCCACCTGCAACCAATGGCATGCTTCCCTGGGGGAAAGGGAACAATTTTCCAAGTCTGGTTTGCTTCCAAAGCATTAATCTCCTCTTGCATTGCAATTCTCCATTCCTTGTAGCTCACTGCTTGGTGGTAGAACTGAGGTTCATAAATGCTAGAGACTTGAAGAATATAGTCCTTGTAAGAACTGGAAAGTTTGTCATAGCAAATAACATTTTGAATAGGATGTCTGACTGGAGAATGATTAATGGAGCAGATGTAGTCATTTAGGTAAGTGGGAGGTCTTACATTTCTTGCAGTTCTGCGAAGATAAGGATATGGTGTATCTCTATTAACCTGCGGAGAAGAATTTGAGGAGACAGAAAGAGATGCACCAGAAATACTTTGAGCATTTGCACCAGAAATATTTTGACCATATGGTGTACAGGCATCAGATGAGGAACTGTTAGGTTGAAGATGAGCAGTATTAGGTGCCTAGCAATCAAGTTGAGAGGTGGGAATCACAATAGTACTAAATAAAGCCTTTGCATCATTGGAGAGTGGAATGGTTTGAAAGGGAAATGTATGTTCATGAAAGGTGACATCCCTGGAGATCATGAACTTTCTGGTGTGGAGATTGTACACCTTATACCCTTTATAACCTAAGGGATAGCCCATGAAGACTGCAAGCACAGCTCGAGGTGTGAATTTGGTTCTATCAGGTGGAACAGTGGCTACAAAACACAAGCATCCAAAAACCTTGAAGGCATTATAGTTTGGAAGCTGATTGTATAACAACTAATATGGGGATTTATCCTTTAGCAATGGAGAAGGAGTTCTGTTGATGAGAAAAACAGTAGTGACAAGACATTCATCCCAGAAGGAAATAGGAATGTGAGCTTGAAACATCAAAGCACGAGCCACATTTAGCAGATGTTGATGTTTCCTCTCAACTACTGAATTCTGCTCAGGGCGATATGCACATGAGAATTAATGAAGGGTGCCTTGTTGTTGTAGAAAAGTAGTCAGAGCAAGTTCCTTGGAATTATCTGAGTGAAGTTGCTTAATGGTCTTGCCAAATTGAGTTTTAATCACTGTAAAAAACTTGATAATGGAAGCAGTGGCTTTTGATTTATTTGCTAGCAGATATACTCGGGTAAAACGAGTGCAATCATCAACAATGGTTAAAAAATATCGCTTACCATCATAGGTGCAATGATGATAAGGACCCCAGATGTCACAATGAATTAAATCAAAAGGGGACTGAGACATATGATTATGAGCAGTGAATGACAAACGTCTGAATTTTGATAAAGGACATATCTAACATGTGCTAGAAGAGTAAGTTGAAGGACAAGCAAAAGGAATTGTATTACATAAGATTTGTAACACTTTATCAGAAAGATGACCTAGTCTAGCATGCCACAGTTTGGCATTGCTGAATTTATTGAAAGAAAAATCAGAATCTGATACAAGTTCTGGTGTGGAAGTGACAGAATGCACAGTACTAACAGAATTAGATTTCAGTATATTACAAATGATGGATTTTGATGAAACAGAAAAATCTATATCAGGTGTGCCTTGTTCAGCATGCTTGTGAACTTTGTATGTGTATAATCCTTGACACACATTACCCTTGCCAATCAGCTTCGATTGTCTGAGATCCTGAATGTGAAAAGAATTAGTATAAAAAGACACAAGACATGTAGAGTTCTGTAACAAAGCAGGAATTGATATAAGATTGACTCGAAACTGTGGAATATAAAGCACTTTGTGAAGAATGAAATCTGGAGTTAATTGAACACTTCCTATGGCAGTAACTGAAATTCTGCAGTTGTTAGGCAAAGTGAAAAAATGATTGTGCAGTGTTTTATGTGTGATAAAATTCTTGAGAGAAAAAGAAACATGAGATGTGGCTCCTTAATCTAATATTCAGGAGTCAGAATCATGAGTGAAAGTGGAAATGCCAGAAGAAAGAATAATACCATCTGAGACTTGGTTGGTGTGATTATTCATATCAGGAATGGCTGCTTGTGACAACTGAGATTGGAGAAGATGAACCAATTGTTGATATTGTTGTGAAGTCATCAGGAAAGATTCTTGCTCAGAGAGATGACTCGCATTGCTAGTTTGGTCCTCAAAAAGATGATTCACAGTTCCAGCTGGCTTCCCTCTCTTGTATCCTGGAGGATATCCATGAAGTTTGTAGCACTTTTCTTTTGTATGTCCAAGCATACCACAATGTGCACACATGGGCCTGTCTTTCCTTCCATTTCCAGATTTATTATCTGAACCAGAAAGATTCTGACGACTATTGACTGCATAAGCCATGTGGTTACTTGAGTGAGAAGCAATTCCAATTGATCTCTGCTTTTCTTCTTGAACAACTAGAGAAAAAACTTTGTTGACAGGTGGAAGTGGATCCATCAAGAGGATTTGTCCTCTCACATGCGAGAAAACCTCATTCAATCCCATGAGGAAGCAAAGAACATACTCTTGATGAAGATGATCCAGCAATGGTTTGACACCTCTGCAAGAACAAGAGTGGATTGGACGATATTCACCTATCTCCTCCCAAATACCTTTCAGTTGTGTGCAATATTGGGCCACTGACAAGGATCCTTGAGTGAGGTTGATCAATTCTTTCTTCAATTGGAAGATTCTTGGACCATTCTGTTGTTGAAAACGTTCTTGCAGATCAAGCCAGATATCTGCTGCAGTGGAGGAGTAAATCACACTTGTTGTGATTTCCCTGGAAATGGAATTGAGAAGCCATGAAGCAACAACATTGTTGTTACGCTGCCATGCCAGAAAACTAGCAAAATCAGACTCATCAGGTGGAGAGATGGATCCATCCACAAATCCAAGATTATTCTTGGCTATTAGCGCCATCTTCATTGCACAATGCCAGGAATTGTAATTGTCTCCAGTGAGTGATTGAGAGACGAGGATCAATCCTGGTGAATCCGAAGGATGCAAGAAAAATGGACTGGAAAAATCATCCATGGGAATCAACGCCATTGATGATCAGCACAAGAGGAAAACAGAAAGAAAATTTTCTACAGAGAGAAAAAAAATAAAGATGAAGGATTCAGAGAACTCAGGTTCTCAGCTCTGATACCATATTACAACTTTGAGAAGAAGAATCTCATTCATTGAACAATTGAGTTGCCAATCGTGGCCTTTACAATATATAGCAGAAGGAATGCATGTGCTGCAATAACAGAAAAACTGAACTTCCTAACTAACTTCCTATAACTGAGCTGGTGTGCTGAGCTGTACTAACTATATTGCTGAGCTGTGTTGTGAGAAATCTTAACGCAAGTGTACGTTATCGTTTCCAAGTAATAAGATGAGATAGAGTTATCGTTCTCACGAGGACTAATGTATCAACTACCGAAATTTGGTTGACCTTAATGTTATCTAATCAATCAATACGAAGAGATTTTCAAGAAACAACTTAAAATAGGATAAAAACAAACTAAACCAGAAAACTAACAATCTAAACCAGCAAAATGATAGAATTATCAAAAGAGAAAAATATCTAGGGCTTTTGATTTCACCATAGCTATTCTGATTTGCTATTCCTAATTCATTAACCAAGAACAATTTTCCTAATTGCTAGCCAAGAACCCAAAATTATTTATTAGCCTTTCCCAAGGTCAAATAAAAGTATTTCTAAGTTATGAATCCACGATATTCCTATGTGAATTGCGAACAACCTAGAAATTTACTTAATTCTATGGTTCTTTTTAATTGACTACATAGGCTATGAAGGTATATTCCTATCCTACATGCAACCTATGTTCTTAATTTCTATGATCTTTAATTACAAATTACTTCTCAGTCTCATTGTAATTATCTAATCAACTAATTGGTGATCAAGCAATTAGAAGCATGAAGATTTGAGAACAAGAAGACAATTAATAAAAAAGTTCTTGAATTAAAGAAATAGAAAATCACAAATCTTCTTAGCTAGGCTACATCATAGCCCTAGAAGGAAATTTAGTTCATAGCAAAAAGGAAGAACAAGGTAGAATCAAATCCAAACATAATTCAAAGGGAAGAAGAATGAAAACTCTGTTATGGAGTCCGAATCGGCTCCACAAATCTCGTCTTCAATCCTTGTTTTTGCTCTCCTCCTTGCCTCCAAAAAGTTTAGAAAAGAATCCCCCAAAAGAATTCCTAAAATTTCCTATTTATACTATCTCTAAAAGCCCTAAAGAAACTAAAGAAAAAGGGCACGTGTTCAGAAAAATTGCACGGGCGCTGCGGCTCTAGATTTTGGGCGCCGCGGCGCTGCCTCTCTGCCAAAAAACACCAATTTTCTCCGCGAGTGAGCGCCGCAGCGCTAGATTTTCAGCACCGCAGCGTTGAGTTGCTGTCCTGCTTTTAAATTTCATGCTCTAGGCGCCGCAGCTCTGGGTTTTAGGCGCCGCAGCGCTTGAATTCTGGTCTAGAAACTTCCCAATTCTTCAATTCTTCATTCTAACCTATGAAACCTACAATTTAACATAAAACATCCTATTAGATGATGATTAATCTCAATAAACAACCAAATAATTATGTAAAAGAGATCTAAAGAGTGGGTATAAAACCCACTCAACAAATACCCCCAAACTTAACATTTGCTTGTCCTCAAGCAAAGAAAGAGAAAAATTAAATTAAACTCAACAACTAATTAACAAAGTGAAAAATTTATTTGCTAAGCATACAGGCCTCAAAGGTCTCTATTAAACACAACTCCTAGAAAATTTTCAAGATAGCATGAATGCGTATAATTTCAACCCAAAGTTAATCTCATCTCAATCTCACTAAAATTTCCTGTGTGTGTAAGTATAGCCCTTGCTTACCCTACTCTCTTCACTTAAATAAGATTATGCAAATAAGCTCATAAACACATATTCTCCACTTTTATTCTCTCAAAACTCCATACGCTTACTTTTCATGTCAATCTCCACTAATGTAGGCATTTCACAATATTGAAGATCAAAAGGATTTTTAATAAGCTTGTAATGTGTGGCTGGGTTAAAGGTAGGATGATGGATAAACATGTGGCTTAACTGACCCATCACACAAATTCAGTTTAGAGAAAATTTTAAGAGTACCCTTCTTTCTTTTCACTTCTAACTCCCCCAAACTTATTTTCTTCTTTACTTTGCCATCCACCAATAAAATTCTTACTTTTGGGCCACTACATCCCATATTCAATGCTTTCTAAGACATTCTTTTTTTCCTTTTTGTTTCTTTTCAATATCTGCACAATTGTCTTTTCTTTTCATTGCAAATTATTTTTTTTTTCTTTACATCAGGGATGTAGCTCTTGAATTTTCATTCTTTGGTGGCCATTTCATTGAGATCTTCACTTTCTTTTCTTCACTAATTCTCCTTAATTTTCCTAGCTCTAGATGCTCTTAAGACTGAAAATGCATTTTAGGTGAAAGGTTCAAGTCCAAATATCAAACAAAGGGCTAGGATCAGTGCAGGTGACAAAGAAAAGGCTAATTTAGGCTCAAAGGGGTATGCTAGGGATAAAATATCATACAGAGGGATAGCTAGAAAGGCTCAAACGAAACAAAAATAGCCTAAATCATCTCCTTAATATTGCGCAGCCTAGGATTTCGCCTCGACAGATAATCAAGCAAGTTCTAGCATTCGTGAGATTTTGAAATAGCTTAGTTCACATAATCATCTTTAAGCAATGCATATTTCAAGCAAGCAGGGCTATGTCCTCAGTAATTCAGGAAATTCCAGTCAGATAAAAATTAACACAAGAGTTAATCAGAAACACAAACACAAAACCTATCATTTTTCTAGAGCTGTAAACAGTGAAAATCAGTTTTATCATTAGCCTAAGGTTAAACAAAAAAAGTTCACTCTATTCTACTAACTAAAGAAAAATAAAAATTAAACATAAAAACTACCTAGAAAAGCATTAAAAAAAAATATCCAATAAGTTAAGTGCAAGTCAATACAGTAGCTCAGAAAATAATTCCCCACCCCCAAACTTAAAGGAAACATTGTCCTCAATGTTTAAAGCAAAGAAGAAAAAGATGTGAGGACTTCCCTGAAATGGAGATGGATCACTTTGCATCTTCATTAGGTGGAGCTGCTGGGGGGAATAAAAGTTATGGATTTTATACCTGAAACATAAAAAAAATTAAACACATAAGCATGAAAATAAAATTAAATGACTAAACAAAAATTAAGAGAAAGGGTTAAAAAGATTGGGTTGCCTCCCAAAAAACACTTGTTTTATAGTCCTCAGCTTGACTGCCTCTTGAATAAATTAACCAGGATAAAAAATGGTAGTAGAAGTCTTCTGGAACTTTACTCCACTATCTCTATGAGCCTTGGTTTGTTGGTCATTCTCCTTTAATCTCCATACCTCGTTTCCATCTCCAAAGCAATAAGAGTTCTTGAGGTGCTCTAAAAGAATCTTTTGGAATAATGGCTTCTTCTTCTTGTTTTTCTTATGAGATTCAACTATAGGCACATGTCTAGCCATTGGCTTCTTGGGAATTTTGTCATCTTTGACCTCTAAATCAGGAGGCTTCTCCTTGTTTTCCGTTCCCATGGTGTGAACTCCAACTGGATCTTGTAATTTATTGCTTCCATTTGTAGTGTCAATTTTACAACAAACACTCACTTCATCTGGATGCTTTATTTCTTTGAAGACCTTGAAGGATACTTGATCACCTTGCACTCTCAAAGTAAGTTGGCCCTTTTGCACATCAATAAGAGCTTTCCCAGTTGCTAAAAATGGACGACCAAGAATGATTGAGATTTCTTGATCCTCCTCCATATCAAGCACAACGAAGTCTGCTGGGAAGATGAACTTGTCCACTTTGACTAATACATCCTCTAAGACTCCCCTTGGATACTTGATTGATCTATCCGCCAATGTCAAGGAGATGGAGGTCGGCTTGACTTCTCCTACACCCAATTTCCTGAAAACAGAAAGAGGCATAAGATTAATACTAGCACTAAGATCACAAAGTGCCTTACCAAAAGATACGTTGCCAATAGAACAAGGAATATTGAAACTCCCTGGTTCTGTTAATTTTGGTGGCAATTTCTTTTGTAAGATTGCACTACACTCCTCAGTAAGTGCCACAGTCTCACAATCCTCTAAATTTCTTTTATTGGAAAGAATCTCCTTCGTAAATTTTACGTAACTAGGCATTTGCTCCAAAGCATATGCAAATAGGATGTTGATATGCAGCTTCTTGAACACCTCCAGAAATTTAGAAAATTGATTTTCCAGCTTCTTCTTTTGGAATCTTTGAGGGAATGGAAGATGTGGGATATATGGTGGAGGATTGTCTAGGAATAACTTAGATGTCTTCTCCACAGATTTCACAAGTGGTTCCACTGGGGTGTCTTGCTTTGTCTCAGGCTCAACTGACTTAATTGGCACATTCTTTGCAACTTTAGATGGTTCACCTAAAGTCTTACCATCACGAAGAGTAATAGCCATGACATGCTCTTTAGGATTCACCTCCGTATCACTCGGCAAAGACCCATGTTGTCTAGTGCTAAGTATGCTCAATAATTGACCCACTTGTACTTCTAGGTTTCGAATGGAGGCATTTGTTCTTGCCATAAACTAACTGGTGTTTATTGTTAATTGGGCAAGAGCATCTTCCAAAGAAACCTTAGGTGGTGCTGATTGATCTTGCACTGGTGCCTGAGCAGAATTTTGATTGTTTCTCCAAGAAAAATTTGAGTGATTTCTCGACCCCGGATTGTATGTATTGGAGTAAAGGTTGTTTTGTCTACTTGGGTTTCCCATAAAGTGTGCTTCCTCTGACTGAGATGGAGAGAATGGATTGCCAACTTGGCAATTTGAGCTAACATGAGGACCACCACAATGGTCACAATTCTCAGGAGGTGACTGAATGGCGTTGACATTCCGGATGGTTAATTTCTTAGGTAGAGAGTCAATTTTAGCAGATAAAGCTGTGAAAGCATCAACCTCATGAACCCCAAGTACCTTTCGTGAAGTGAACCTCTTAGTAGGCCACTGATAGGCATCGGTAGTCATCTCCTCTAACAGGTCATTGACATCCTCATATGTCTTCCTCATCAAAGATCCACCAGCAGCGGCATCAACTAGTGTCTTGGTGGAATTCAACAACCCATTATAAAATGTTTGTAATTGCAGCCAGCCAGGAAGTCCATGATGGGGGCATCTTCGAAGTAGTTCCTTGTACCTTTCCCAAGCCTCCTGAAGTGACTCATTCTCTAATTGATAAAATGTTGCAATGTCATTTCGGAGCTTGGTGGTCTTAGCTGGTGGGAAAAATTTTGCCAAGAATTTTTGGGCCAAAATATCCCATGTGGTGATGGTCCCTGTTGGCAATGACTGAAGCCAAGCCTTGGCTTTATCCCGTAATGAGAAAGGAAATAGGAGGAGGCAAATAGCATAATTACCAACCCCGTTGTGCTTGAAAGTATCTCCACGAACCCGAAAATATGAGCATGAGGGTCTTCACTCGCTAATCCACTAAACGAGGCTGACTGAACCATGTGGATTATAGCTGGTTTAATCTCAAAAGAATTTACTTCAATAGCTGGTCGCCTTATACCCGAATTGATATCCGTGATGGAAGGTAGAGCATAATCACAGAGTGCCTTAGGAGGGTTTTCTTCTGCCATTGTGTCTGTCAAAACTCTGGTAGACTCTCTTCTTGCCTTTCTATTCTTTCAACAGGTCTTCTCTATCTCAGAATCAAGTGGGATTAGAGAGCTGCTTCCAGAATTTCTCATACACTAAAAGAAAACTCCTGAAAGTCTCAAACAATGAAACAATTAAATAGATATGTGAAAATAAACGATTAGAGTAAAATCAAGATCACTGAGTATCCATATTGATAAAAAATTACTCCCCGGCAATGGCGCCAAAAACTTGTTGTGAGAAATCTTAACGCAAGTGTACATTATCGTTTCCAAGTAATAAGATGAGTTAGAGTTATCGTTCCCACGAGGACTAATGTATCAACTACCGAAATTTGGTTGACCTTAATGTTATCTAATCAATCAATATGGAGAGATTTTCAAGAAACAACTTAAAATAGGATAAAAACAAACTAAACCAGAAAACTAACAATCTAAGCTAGCAAAATGATAGAATTATTAAGAGAGAAAAATATCTAGGGCTTTTGATTTCACCATAGCTATTCCGATTTGCTATTCCTAATTCATTAACCAAGAACAATCTTTCTAATTGCTAGCCAAGAACCCTAAATTATTTATTAGCCTTTCTCAAGGTCAAATAAAAATATTTCTAAGTTATGAATCTACGATATTCCTATGTGAATTGCGAACAACCTAGAAATTCACTTAATTCTATGGTTCTTTTTAATTGACTACATAGGCCATGAAGGTATATTCCTATCCTACATGCAACCTATGTTCTTAATCTCTATGATCTTTAATTACAAATTACCTCCCAGTCTCATTGTAATTATCTAATCAACTAATTGGTGATCAAGCAATTAGAAGCATGAAGATTTGAGAAGAAGAAGACAATTAATAAAGGAGTTCTTGAATTAAAGAAATAGAAAATCACAAATCTTCCTAGCTAGGCTACATCATAGCCCTATAAGGAAATTTAGTTCATAGCAAAAAGGAAGAACAAGGTAGAATCAAATCCAAACATAATTCAAAGGGAAGAAGAATGAAAACTCTGTTATGGAGTCCGAATCGGCTCCACAAATCTCGTCTTCAATCCTTGTTTTTGCTCTCCTCCTTGCCCCCAAAAAGTTTAGAAAAGAATTCCTAAAATTTCCTATTTATACTCTCTCTAAAAGCCCTAAAGAAACTAAAGAAAAAGGGCACGTGTTCAAAAAAATCGCACGGGCGCCGCGGCTCTAGATTTTGGGCGCCGTGGCGCTACCTCTCTGTCAAAAAACACCAATTTTCTCTGCACGTGAGGGCCGCAGCGCTAGATTTTCAGCGCCACAGCGCTGAGTTGCTATCCCGCTTTTAAATTTCATGCTCTAGGCGCTGCAGCTCTGGGTTTTAGGCGCCGCAGCGCTTGAATTCTGGTCTAAAAACTTTCCAATTCTTCATTCTAACCTATGAAACCTACAATTTAACATAAAACATCCCATTAGATAATGATTAATCTCAATAAACAACCAAATAATTAAGTAAAAGAGATCTAAAGAGTGGGTATAAAACCCACTCAACAAGCTGTACTAACTATGCTGACCTATAATAATTCTAATAAGTCTAATAAATTTTCCTCAATTTCTCTTGAGGAAAAGCTGATTTCAAATAAAATTTAAAGAGTAAAAGTTTTGGATTGACTAGCAAGAGCTAAGAAAGTTCATAATATATATCTCCATTCCAGCAAAGGGTGCAAAGGTCTAGTTGAATTATATTCCTAGTTGCTGAGTGTAGCCTTGTGCTTTTTGAAGTGGGCCATGTTCATTAAAATTTGATATGAACAACCATTCTAAGCCAATGATCGTCGCGTCCCTTGGCTTCTACCAAGTTTAATCATTCTCAATCATTTTCATCTTTTCATCCATTGTTTTTCAGATGTATTTTCTTTTGGACATTCTTCAAAGGTTTTTTCGTAAGTAATTAATTAATACAGCATGATTACGAATTTCATGAAAAGTATTTTCTGAGGGTAGAATTTATAGTTGAACAACTGTAAATTGTTGGTGTCGACAAGCAGGCTGATTGCTTGAAAGCTCATGATAAATTACTCCATTGTTCTGCAGTTGTGCCTTTTCATCAAAACCACTTGTCTTGATATCATGAGCTCCTTGGACATTCGTGCATTGAACAAGTGGTAGCTTTTTGATTCATCAATGTACCCAAGAAAAATGCATCTTTCTCCTTTAATTATCACCAAGCTTCTGTCTATATTTGCGGCTGAATCAGATTATATAAGAAGATAAATAGTTGAATTAACAACCTTTGTCTAGTACTTATTTCAAATTCCTTTGGCGTTCAACATGCCCCTACAACGTTATTATTTCTGCGAAATTAATTATATTTTTCTGCTCTATATTTGTTAGCTTGTCGAACCTGTATATCTAGCTATGATGAATCACTTAAGGCTGGACCATTTGAATAAGTTCATGGAAGCATTTTATAAGTATTCAGATGAACAGAACACGTTGGATTTTGATGGTTGCATCAATGATCGTTTGCTTGAATTTGATAAAGATTGTGGAGGTAATGTGACAGTTAGACATGTTGCTTTTTAATTAGGGTTTGCTAGCTACATTTGGCACTATTTTTTTGGTGGGACTCACCTAGTGATTTCATTTCTTTGGCGAAAGTTAAATTTTTTTTGGCATGCTTTTCTATATTTGTCGTTCTTACATTTTATAAGAATTGTATGTTCTGTCAGATATTATGTGATTCAGCAAACAACAAATAAATCATTTGTGAATCTTAGTTCTCTATGGGATTAATGTTTTTTAATGTAAACTTTGTGTATGTATGTTTGTTTTATGAATTTAAATTTGATCTATTATCTCTAAACAAAATAGTACTACATCCCGAAAATAACTAAGGATTTTTACTCATAGTAAATGATTTTAATAATTTTTCTCATATATGGGATCACAAGATTCATTGATTTTGTCAAACTTTTTTACATTGTCAATGGATCAGAATTAAATCTTGTTTGTAAACCAAAAAAAAATTAAATTAAATCTTGTTTTATTAAAATTGTAGTTAGAAGAGTAGTGGATATAGGCCAGAATAAATCCCAAGGGAGATTGAAACAATTATAACATTTACTGGGTTTTATATTTTCTGTCATTTAGCATATACCTTGGGAGTTTTTTGACGTCATAATTAACATATGTAGAAATAATGTTTGGTGTATTGGAAGAGCTCAATGAGCCTAGTTAGCTACAAAGTGATGTATATACTACACAATATACTGATAACTTAACCATGCAGCCGTCAGAATTGATCTAGCGAACTGGGACACATTGAAAGCAAGGGCTAAACTTCAATGTGATATGAATTCATACACTACTGCTAAACGTGAAGACAAAGTGGCTTCAAAAATCAGAAGACTTCATGAGGTATGGCATTTATACTTCATTTTAATACAATTAACAAGTCATTGTCTACAAAAGGACATGTTCAAAATGTTTTAAAATAAAATATTTGAGAAGTTATTCCAAATTACTGAAGATAATTTTCATCTGTGTTGCCTAATATAATTTACATTAATATATTGTATCAAAGACTTCTATTTGATAAAATATATGAATCCGAGTCCCAGCCCTTTAATTACTCAAACCCCGATAGTTCTAGAGTAGAGTCAATTATCCATGACTCAACCCAAGTCCTATAATCTAAGTCAAGCTTAGCTCATCCATCTGATTTGGCTCATGTGCTTCATTGATTCAAACTTGGTTCACTGACAATTAACATAATTATATCCCATTTTGTTAAGTTGTGGCTTTAGATAATCTATAATGAAAAAAAACTTGGCCATTGAATTTTGGTTAAAATGTATTGTTGGTTCCTATAGTTCAGACGAATTTTGAATCAAGTACCTAGTTTTTTTTTTTTTTTTTCTTTTGGTGTCCTTATAGTTTAAATTTTTTTTAATTGGGTCCTTGTTGTTACCCTCGGTTATAACTCCGTCAATTTAACACTGACATGGCAAACAACTGGTCTATGTGGTAATAAAAGAAGCTGACACATGACACTAAAATGGTACAAAAATTGCCACCTCTTCATCTTTTCCCTTCCATTTTGTGACTGTTTACTTCTTGAGAGAAAGAAGAGAAAATATGATGAGGTGACAATTTTTGTGTCACTTGGGCGTCACGTTAGCTTCTTTTATTACCATATAGACTAATCATTTGCCATGTCAGCACTAAACTAACGGAGTTATTACCGGGGGTGACAGTAGATACCCAATTAAAAAAAATTTACACCATAAGGACCCTAAAAGAGGAAAAAAAAACTATAGGGACCTGATTTAAAATTCGCTCAAACTATAAGAACTTGCAGTACATTTTAACCTTGAATTTTTTATCTTAAACCCATCTTGAGTCTAGTTGGAGATGTTGGACTGGGACTTATTGTATTTATTTTGCCTTCGATACGTTAGGTGCATTAATCAAATTGGGTTTCCCTTTTTTACCTCACTCTATTTTCATTCTCATGATAATTTTTCGTTATGTCGAATCATAATCATCTAAATTTTGTTTTTCATGTGCATTTGTTATTTGGATTTAATGTGAAATTTCATTAGAGCAATTGTTACATTTACTTTTATTCTACCGAATATTTTGAACCCTAATTCACCTTGACATTAGTAATTATCGTAAGTGTAAAAAAGAAGCCCTAAAAAGAAATATTTATGATTGTCCCATGGGAATTACTCTACTGATGTTGCTTTCTTGGTCTGTAGCCGAAACTGAAACAAGAATTATCAGATTCTGTGGGATTTCTTTTGTGTGAAGAAACAGATCCAACTTGGTCCAAAATAAGGGAGCGTCTCAAAAGTGTGATGGAGTCAACAATCACTAAACTTAATGGTACATTTTCAGAGTTTGGCGTTGATGAAGAATGCAGGAAAGAAACACTTGGGAATATAGAGAAATATGCGAAAGATGTCGTAGAAGCAAAGGCCCGAGAAGAATCTGGTAGGGCCAAAGAGCATATGATGAGAACGTAAGTTGCATCTAATCATTGAATTTGAATTTGATCCCATTCTTTGAAAACTTTTACAAATTAGGCTTATATTTGATGGAAATCAGATTTCTCAAACTTTTCAAGAATGATGGTGATTGGAAGAACAAAGAAGAAATTGAAGCAGCTAAAAAGGCTGCTCTGTATACTGTATGTTATCACAATTATGGCTGTAATATCAATGACATGGTTTTGACAATTTCTCTACTACCTTATTTTCTCATAATTTCAATCGAAAGTGACAATCTTGATCTTTTTAATTATTCATTAAAATTCTGCAGCCCTTGGATGTGCTAGCTGGTTTGGCAGCAATCCGTTTGGAAGCTGGTGATGCGGATAATATTCGCCATATATTGTCTTCTGCTTTGTCGAGTTCAAGAGACCCACACAAATTAAATAATCTGGCTTCTCATTCTTGGGCACAGGTGATATTGCCTTTTCTTTTTCTGTTTGCTGCTAAGCTGAAACGGGTTATATTTATACAAAAAATTCATATTACCTAGAAATTAATCACCCTCACTATTATGGTAGTATTAGAGCTAGAAGAGGGTTGTTCTTTTACGTGCCATTTATGTTCATTAATTTAACCATAACACATTGTTTTTGTGTTATGCATTAATGTAGGTTCCACCCTCCAGAATATTGATGACACTGAATCAGTGCGTAGAGTTGTGGGAAGAGTACCTGGATGAAGCATATGATGCTATCACGCAGGCTCGTGAGGATTTCGAGGTAACGATGTTGTCCACCTATAGTGCTTTCTATATTTCAAATTCTTTCCAAATTATCTGTTCATATCAAGCCTTATGAGAACTAATTGTCTTGTTTATCATTATTGCTTGGAGATCAATCTTTTGTTATTATTTTTAAAAGTAGCATGGTATATTAATAAAAAATTAATTTTTTGAAGAAACCTAATTAGATATTCGAACTTAATAATATTTTAGTCTTTTTTTTTTTTTGTTTTTGGGATACTTTAGCTAGGTTGAAACACATAACACACAAGCTCTAAAGACGATCTCAGCAGATAGTTTGATAATAATTTGGTGGAAGTTGTGATTAAATGAGACAAAAAAGAAACGAGGAAAATGAGTTAAGTTAATGCAATTGAGAATTTTACATACAATTACTTACAGTCCGATTTTATTTAATATTTCCGCAAAGGAGAGACAAATAGATAGATAAATTAAATTCAACAAAGAAGAGAGTAGTAATTAAATGGAAGAAAATTGCTGTTCACAAACTATCTACTAGCATACTTTGTGACAGTAGTTGAAGAGGCATAATATGAGACAAATAGAAAAAAGTGTATATAATTCTAATTAAACTTACGATTGTACCAATTTTTCTATTATGACACAATCCAAGTCTAAGTAATGTATAAATAGCACTACTCAAAAAAATCAAAATATTTTAATTGTAGGAAGGGCTAAAAGTCTTGCCTATGTACCTCATCACCATGAAACTCTCTTCCGCTTATGATATGGTTACTGTAGTTATATATATGAAATATATGTGGTTACAGTACCTAATGTTGTTCCATTAGCTTTTATTTAAGTCACTTTCACTTTTATTATAATTTTTTTTTTCATTTATTGCACTCTTCCACCACAGGCAAAATTGAAGAAGAATCCTGGGTGGCTAGAAGTCGCTAGGACAGCTTTGCCCGTGATCATAGATATTGTGGATATTGTTGCGACTTCTAGACATTTTTTTTCGGCTTCTAGACCTAGGAGAGGTAGATCTGGAGGAAGAGGTAGATCTGGAGGAAGGGGTAGATCTGGAGGAAGAAAGTTCTACAGAGGAAATTACAGGAACCAGAGGAACTCTTAGGATACAGATGAAATGTCGGGTACCTTTATAATGGCTTCAACCCCACTCCTTAAATGTTCTTGGCTTTTAACTTTTGATTATGAAAATAAATTCATGAGTGTTAGACATCATATTTTAGTCATCAATTTTATTTTGTGTGTTGTATGGGTTTTTTAAAAATTTTGTGATAGATGGATATATTATGCGCTTTTACTTCATGCCAATAAAGGTTAGCTCGGTAGATTAAAGCTACATTAACGAAAAGGTATTCAATTAGTTTAAATGTTGGTAGGCATATATTAATTACGTACGGTGTGCCTTGCTTTAGAGTAGGAGTAAGCTATATATCTACCTCCTAAAGTTTTATGTAACAAAAAAATACCTTTATAGTATTTTTGTTTATGTGAATTATATCAACATACATAGAGAGAATCGTTGATAAGGTTTTCTAACAAAAATAAGTGTTTGGGAAAGCTTTTAAAAGCTCTCCAACAGTTGTTGCAAGTTCAAAAGCCAAATTGTTACCGTTACAAGTGTGTTTGGGTAAATTGTTTGTTAGCTTTTCACATTTTCCAAAGCATGGTAACAGGCTAACAGCTTTTCCCCTTAAGTTGAAAAAAAAGAAGCTTTTGATTATAGTTTCAACAGCTTTTTGTGTGTTTTTATTAGTTTACTCTCAAATTTTATAACAAAGAATATCTAAAATCACTCTATACATTTTTAGGTAATTTGATACTCAAAAGAGTTTCTTTATACTATCCAAACAAAATTTGATTATAACAATATCACTTTCGAAATAACATATCTTAACATAAAATTGATTTTTTCATCATCAATTTTTTCAAAATTGATTATTCCAATAATTGATTCCTTATAAAATTTATTTTTCATAATGACAATGTTGTGTTGAAGTCAAAAATTTAGGTTGGGTAACTGAATTTAGGTCGTTTTAAGTTCAAGATTTGATTTGCACAATGAGTTTGAGTGAACTAAGGGCTAGGTTAGGAATACGTAGACTCTAAATGTTAAGTTAGGTCAGTCTCAAGTATGTAGAGTAATAAATAAAAAGAGAGTTCAAAAAGTGATTATACTTATTAGATAGTAGTATATATAGAGGCATTGGGGCATTTTGGTAATTAGGGCAATTAAGCCTAAATGGGTTTGGTCTCTACTTAAGGATATCTACACATAACCAATCCAAATATGCTCCTGATATGGTCTCTCATGCTATGTGGTCGTTGCGTGTTTTGCCATATAGTTTGTTTATGTGTCGAGTTATCTCCTTAATGAAACGTACATACTATAGTAGACTTACTTTATTTTAACAATGGGATCAGGATCCTCTAAATTCTTTGAATAATTGAACAAAAATGTTTGTTCTATTATAAATTAAGTTTGTAACTTTGGTTGTAAAACCAAGTTTCACATTGGTTGAAACAAATTATGTTTAAGACTTTATAAAGGCAAAAATAAGTTATAGATTAACTTTAGATAATGGGCTACACAAACCCATAAAGCTAACCCAATAGTCTAGCAAATAAAAAATTCTTAATGGTCTTTAATTAGCACTTGGACACTTTATCTTGGGTCTTGATTTGACAAATATTTTAGAGTCCTATTAAACAAACAGTTGTAACTGTTTGGTTTATGAATAATTCGAACAGACAATTGTGTTTATTGATTGTTGACCAGTTATATTTGTTCATTAATGTCTTTCTCAAGTCTATAAAAGAGAACTCCCAAATGCATTAATATTCATTTTTTCATTGAGAGTTTTTGAGGACTTTGTTTTATCATGGGATAACTTGCTTTTGATAGAAAATCAATATTATACTCAAGACAGTATAATTATTCACACCTCAAAGCTATTTATTAATAGTTTCCATTATCATTTTTCTAACAAAATATATCCACAAAATTTTAAACCATAAGTCTACTACATATGAGACTAAAAGTTTGGATCTTAATAATTCTAAGAAACTTGTCATATTTGGCTAATATGCACAAAATTTGGATACAATTGGATCATTATAAGGCAACAATTCTTTGCTAGTATGCAAACATGTATTCCAATATTCACTTCAACTTCTGCAAATACTTATAGCTGCCTGTATACTGAAAAAGAAAATACTTATAGCTGCCAACATCTACATGTTATTTTTCTACAAAGTACATATATTGCTTTTATTAGGAAAATATATTTAGAAAAACTCAAAAGTTTAAATTCCTAAATTTTCAGCTAATTCAAGTACTATATGTCATGCATCTTCTTCACATATCAACCTGATCAATTCCTTCTCAAGTGGAGGCATCACATGCCGGCACTCTCTCTATTTTTTTTTTAATAAGAAAAATAGGTCTAATGATTGGTTTTATTGACCCAACTGAAGAAAAATGGAAGCAGATGATTCTATATTTTTTTTGTGTATAATGTATATATTACAGCCTCATTATATAGAGGGAAAAATGGTTATAGCAATAAATACAATAAATAGCTAATTCTAAATTTTAGGAGCTGATAATGCTAATTATACAAAGATACCATTCAACAATAAATACAGAACTAATTTACAGGAATTAATAGCATAGTTTGTTCCTTAATTTTAGGACCTTCCTTTAATACTCCCCCTCTAGCTGGTCAAGAGGATTGATTGAGCCATATGCTTGGACAATAGATGATGAAAATGTGTGCATGACAGCACCTTGGTAAATACATCAGCAAGTTGATCATGGCTCCGGGTATAGGTAGTTTGAATAACATGATTTTGAACTTGATGACTAATAAAATGGCAATCAACTTCAATATATTTTGTTTTTTCGTGAAACACGAGATTAGCTGCAATATGCATTGCTGCCTGATTGTCACAAAAGAGAGTCATAGGGAGACTACTTGGAAAACCAAGATTAGTGAGAAGACCTTTTAGCCATATCATTTCACAAGCAGCAGATGCCATGGCACGATATTTAGCTTCAGCACTAGATTGAGCAATAACATGTTGTTTTTTGCTACGCCAAGAGACAAGATTAACACTAACAAACATACAGTAACATGTGGTGGATTTTTGATCAAGTGCATTTCCAGCCTAATCGGAATCACTATAACCAGTGATTTGTGTGTGACCATTCTTGGTTAGGACAATCCCACGCCCAATGGACCCTTTAAGATATCGCAAGATATACTTGACAATGCCCAAATGAAAAAACGCAGGTGCATGCGTAAACTGGCTAACAAGACTAACTGCATAAGTGATGTCAGGCCGAGTAATGGTAAGATAAATAAGCTTACGGTCTAGTCGTTGATAGTCATTAATAGCCTGTAAAGGCACACTTGCTGTGTCAAGATTCAGTTTACTATCCAACGGAGTAGGAGCCGGTTTAGAGTCCATCATCTCAGCATCTTCAAGTAAGTCAAGAATGTACTTTCGTTGGTTAAGAAAGAGGCCTTTACTGGAGGCTGCCATTTCAATTCCAAGAAAGTAGTTTAAGTGGCCGAGATCTTTAATAGGAAAATGAGATTGCAGAGTACCTCTGATTTGAGAAATAGCATGATTACCATTCCCAGCAATAATGAGATCATCGACGTAAACAAGAACTACCATTGTTTCATTTGAAACATTTCAAACAAATAAGGAGGAGTCAGCAGCACTTCTTAAGAAACCTTCTTCTAGAAGAACAACACTTAACTTCGCATGCCAAGCACGCGGAGATTGTTTCAAACCATAGATTGATTTGTGTAGTCAGCAAACCAAGGAAGGATTTGAGCTTTGTGAATGCCCTGGAGGTAATTTCATGTATACTTCTTCTTCAAGATCCCCATGTAAAAAGGCATTTTTGACATCCATCTGGCTCATCGACCATCCACAATTCATAGCAGCAAAAAGCAAAACACATACCATGTTCGTCTTAGCCACAGGAGCAAAAGACTCCATGTAATCCACATCAAGTGTTTGAGTAAACCCCTGAGATACGAGACATGCTTTATGCTTGTCAATTGTGCCATCTGAATTAAACTTTGTTTTATACACCCAGCTGCTTCCAACAAATTTTTTTCCATTGGGAACTTTGACAATACTCCAAGTGTGATTTTCAACAAGAGCCTGAAGCTCTTCATGCATAGCCTTACGCCAAATTTCATGAGAATTTGCTTCATGGAAAGTTTTAAGCTCATGTACACTGGACATAGCAGACAAAAATGCTGCATGATTTGAGGAGAATCGATGGTAGGTGATATACTTTGAGATTGGATGACAGATTAAGTATGTAACAAAATCTTGAAGCTTTGCTAGAGGTTCACAATTTCGAACAGGATATCGACGGGACTGAAGAACATCTTGACAAGCAGGAGACACAGACTCGCCTTGTAATGACTCACCCTGTGAGCAATCAGATGGATCAGCCAGTGAACAATTAGATTGAGCTGTATTTGTGTCTAAAGGTGTACTCACAGATTAACCTTCATCTCTATCAATAGGAACAGGTGGGCTGGAGCTCTTACTTGTATCTGATGAAGTTCCAGAAGAGGTTGGAGAAATAGGTGACCCGAAACCTGTAAAATTATTGTATAAAATAGGCAAAGGAAAAATATCCTCCAAAGAATCTTGAGAGCTCTTATAATAAGGAGTTGTTTCTTCAAATGTAACATCTCTTGTAACAAATAGTTTCTTGGAGTCAGGATGATAACATTTATATCCTTTGATGAATAGCCCAAGAAGGCACATTTAGCAGCCCGTGGATCAAATTGATCTCTAAGAGAGGTCTGTATATGCACAAAACAAGTGCACCCAAATACCTTCAAATGGGACAGATCAAGAGATTTTCCTTGCAAAACTTCAAGAGGAAATTTAAAGGACAACACTCGGCTTGGTAACCGGTTAATAATATAAACAATAACTAACACCCCTTGAGACAAAAAAACACTTTGATTATGAAAATACTGAAAAATTTGGATCTTTATAATTCTAAGAAACTTGTCACATCTGGCTGATATGCAAAAAAATTGATATAATTGGATCATTATAAGGCAACAATTCTTTTTTTTTTTTNTTTTTTTTTTTTTTTTGGGTTTTCCACCAGTGTCCAGGCTTCGCCCGACTAATCCGGTTTCAAGCCAGGAAGGACCACAAGGGCGGTAAAGCTCTCCCACCAAACATAGCTGCATGCCCAAAGGTTTGAACCTGAGACCCCTAGTTAAGCTAGAACACCCTCTTACCAGGTGATCTACACGCTTGTTGGTTAAGGCAACAATTCTTTGCTAGTATGCAAACCTGTGTTCCAATATTCACTTCAACTTCTGCAAATACTTATAGCTGCCTGTATACCAAAAAGAAAAAAAGAAATACTTATAGCTGCCAACATCTACATGTTATTTTTCTAAAAAGTACATATATTGCTTTTATTGGGAAAATATATTTAGAAAAACTCAAAAGTTTAAATTCCTAAATTTTCAGCTAATTCAAGTATTATATGTCATGCATCTTCTTCACATATCAGCCTTATCAATTCCTTCTCATGTGGAGGCATCGCATGCCTTCACTCTACTTTTTTTTTTTTAATAAGAAAAAATAGGTCTAATGGTTGGTTTTATTGACCCAACATATTTAAACTCAGATCACCATGGTGTGAGACATTTTTGGTAGCAATAGGACATATCAATACTAACTCATGAGTCCCATGAAGATGATTGTCAATACTTACACTTAATTCTTCTCCAAAAATTAAGTAAAGTGCACTCATAAAACCTCAAAACACCATGAAAGTCAGTGGACTTCAAAGAACCTGACTTCACTCTCTTCTTAAATTGGTACTTTTTCATCTATATTACCATCTACCAGTATGTACTCCTATTTCCATTGAGGCCTCCACACCAAATAAAAGGCCCATATTGGATCAAGCTCTTTGTTACACACAAGTTTTTGTGTTTTGAATTCATCCAAAGCATGCTCAAAAGGAAGCACTTGATAGGAAGAAGGCACTTGAAGCAGAAATGCTTGTTATGTTAATTTTTAAAAAACTTTTGATGATCTACTACAACCAATAGGAATTGGAAAGGAATCAAATTGACTCAATATTTTCTTTTAAATCTCTTTTGTGATGTTCTAAATGAGAAAGAAAATATTCCGTCATATATCAAATTGAGTCAACTTATGTAAATTGAGTCGAAATTGAAAAATCATGCACCAATTTTTATTTTTATTTTTTAAGTCCTTTTTAATTGTCACATTTTCAAAACTAAAGCTAAATTAATTCTTTTTTCTTTTTTGTAAAATTTACACTCTTCAAAGTCACTATCTCTATTAAATATCAACTCAAAAGGAGCTCTTTAATAAGATGGGTAATATGACAAGATAAGAAATTTTTTTACAGTATTCAAGACCATTTAATAAATTTCTTAATTTCTATGCATATTCCTTAAACGGCAAATAAAAAAGATCAGAGGGAGTAGTGGGTAATTGTGCTGCTAGGTACNTTTTTTTTTTTTTTTTTTTTTTTTGGTTATGAGTATCTTTCTTCAATTTGAGTTTTAAAATTTTCTGATTAAAATATAAAACATATTTTATATGAAGTCGGTGTGAATGGTGGATTTATAATGACATTTTTTTTCCCTTTTTAATAAATTTAAATATAATATATTGAGCTTTTAGGGACTTTTTCGCACCAATATTAAAAATTTTCAAAGTATTTGAGAACTTCTGATGTTTTGAAATAATTTGAGGAAATATTGATGTTTTATATCCATAAATTGAGAGAAGAGATAAAAAAGATAAAACTGGGAGGTTTGGTCACATTTTCCAAAGTGGGGACCAGCTTTTTTAAAAATAGAAGGGGTAGATTTTAAAAGGCAATATTTTTACAAATTGTTTCCATTCAAAACATCAGTAGTTCTACAAATATTTTCATAACCTTCAATATTGGATTGAAAGCCCCGCTTTTAGGAAATATTTCCAGGATTTACGTATTACTTTTCATTGGCTAATTATTTACCATAAGTAATAATTATATTACAAATAAAATTGATAATTAAAATAATTTGTGCTATTTTTTTTTTTTTTGGTATAACAACGGGGCATAGCCCAAAGAACCAAACAACACCTACAAAATAGACCCGCGGGGCAACGTATACCCCATTTCATCAATTACAAGAATTTTTATTAGATCATAAGGCAGAGATGCAAGGTGCATGGCACCCAAGTCTTGACCAAGGCTAAACTTAGCCAACCAATTAACACATACGTTGCCTTTCCTGTCTGTATTCTGCAACGTAACCTGCCACTCCCGCTTCAACAAAGCAACTATCTTGGATATCAGCTACACATGCTTACCTCCATCTCTGTCCTTACGAGTAATGCTTCTTATAGTTGACAGGGAGTCACTCTCTAGCACACCAACTTGAAACCCAACCTCCATACCATTTCCAGACCCTCTAACATACCCCATAACTCAGCACAGAGAGCAGATGCAAATCCCAGTTTACGCACCACACCTGCAACCCACTGTCTATTCTCATCTCGCAGCAGCGATCCACAGCTTGCCATCCCAGGATTCCCTTTCGACACACCATCCATGTTAAGCTTCACCCATCCTACCTCCGGAGGGGACCAAAGCACCCTGGAGGAAACTAACGGGGAGGACGAAGATGAAGAAACACCCGAGAGATTACAACTCTCTATAAACTCACTCTATAAACTCATTTATCACCTTGCATGGGTTAGTGGTTCTTGTGAAGCTAGGGTCAAACAAAGCCATGTTCCTCCATTTCTAGAGCATCCAAGAAGTAACCACCCAAACAATACTCCATTTCTTCCCTCCTCCTCCGAAATTCTGATTCATGTTCCCTTCAACCCATTGAGCTAAGTCCTAAGAGAAAAACTAGACCCTCATTGACGGCTTTACGAAGCGAACCCAAATTCTCCAAGCATAGCGGCAGTCCCTTAACACATGGAGGGTTGACTCTTTAACTCCCTCACAAAACACGCAGTTACCATCGGACCCACTCCATCTGCTACACCTCTCTCCAATGAGCAAGCTGTTGTGACTCACTTGCCAAAGAAACATCATGATTCGCTCAGGACCATGCCATTTCCATATCTTTGTCCACGTAGCACTTGTAGGTTTCCAACTCTTTTCCATTATGCTACCATAGGCGCTACTCACTGTGAAAATACCAGAGTCATTACCCAGCCAGTAGATACCATCCTCACCATCCTCTAAAGAAGGGGAAGGGATAACATGAATTTTGTCACAGACATCAGCATGGAGAAGGCGTCCAAGGTGATCCCAGTTCTAGTCACCAGAACTTTGAACAAACTCAGCCACAGAGACATTCAAATCTCTATCCGGAACAAAGAAAGGAACCTGCTCAATCAACACTCTCGCTCCGTCAAACCAAGGATCTAACCAAAATCTCGCAGTAAGACCATTACCCACAGAGCAGCCCAAACACTTATGCAACCCTTGCCAAACTTCTCCGATTGCCTTCCAAGTGGCCGAGTCCCCATTCTTGACCTCCATGGAGTAACACCAATTCGAACCTCTACCATACTTCCCTTTTAGGACTTGAACCCAAAGCTTATCCGATCTAGACTTCATCGCCCACCCCAGCTTCATGATACAAGCTTGGTTCATAGCCACCAACTTCCTTAGACCCAAACTACCATGATTCCTTGGCATACATAAAGTGTCCTATCTAACTGTGTGAACTTTCCTAGAATGAGCGTCATTCCCCCAAACAAAGTTACGTTGGATTCTCTCAATATCATAACATATAGACCTTGGGATCATGGTCGATTGCATGGCATAGGTGGGGAGCGCACCAATAACTGACTTAGCCAGAGTGACCCTACCCATCATGGACAAGCAGTGCATTTTCCAACCTACTAACCGCTGTCTAGTTCTGTCAACCAAGAACTGGAAGTTAGCTTTGGTGGTCCTTCCATAGGAAAGAGGCATTCCCAGATACTTGCCAAGATCATTGGTCATAGAAAAACTGCACAAGCCCGAAATAGCTCACCTTAACTCAGAGCAAACATTCCTAGAAAAATAAACTTGGGTTTTCAAAGCACTAAGCTTCTGCCCGGACATGCCACAAAATTTATCTAGGCAAGCCATCACTTGCTTAATTTGAGGGACAGAAGCTTCTGCAAAAAGCAAGAGGTCATCTGCAAACATAAGGTGGGAAATGAAGGGACCCCCTCTACCCGCACGCATGGGTCTCTAGAGACCTTCCTCCATCACCTCAGCAATGATGTGAGAAAGCTTGTCCATGCATAAGACAAATAAATACGGAGACATGGGGTCCCTCTGTCTAATACCCCTTTCTGATCTAAAGCAATCAGACTTACCACCATTCCAGAGGAGTTGCATGGAAACCGACTACACACATTCCATGATAATTCTTCTTAGCCCTAAGGGAAGCTTAATTTCACACAACACTTCCTCAATAAAACTCCATTTGATGTGATCATAAGCTTTCTCCATATCCACCTTAATAGCCATAAACCCTCTCTTCCCCTGACTTTATGCATAGAATGCATCATTTCTTGGGCAATGAGGATGTTATCCTGGATACACCTTCTGGGCACAAAACTAGATTGGAAAGGAGAAACCCACAAAGGCAGCAGAGGCTTTAATCTATTAACGATAATCTTAGTTATACATTTATAAGAAACATTACACAAAGAAATAGGCCAAATTTGAGAAAAGAATTCTGCCTTGTCCGTTTTTGGTATTAGAACCAAAAGTGTATCATTGAGTTCAACAATGCTTCTTGTACCAATAAATATTTAGCCAGCTAAATTAACCAAATGCATACCTACTACACTCCATTGGGACTGAAAGAAGATTGCAGGAAAACCATAAGGACCCGGTGCCTTGAGTGGCCCCATGCCAAAGATAGCATTCCTCACATCTTCCACCCGAATTGAGCTAGATAAGTCTCTCAACAAGTTTTCTTCCACCACCGGAAAAGAAAACTTAGTGACCCAATGCTCCTGAGGAACGTCATCAGAGAGCAACTTTTTATAACTCCTAAAGCTCAAAGCAATCTTCAACCTACATCCCTGAGTCATCACGAAGCATTTCAATCTTATTGCGTCTTCTGCGGATAATTGTTTGGGTGTGATAGTATCTAGTATTCCGATCCCCTTTAGACACCCAATTGGCTCTAGATTTTTTATGCCAGAGTAACTCCTCTTGCCTTAAGACTTCTTGCAAGTCAAGAGTCAAAGAAAGCTCCAATTTA
The DNA here is from genome assembly GCA_003255065.1 of Cercis canadensis. Classification (NCBI taxonomy): domain Eukaryota; kingdom Viridiplantae; phylum Streptophyta; class Magnoliopsida; order Fabales; family Fabaceae; genus Cercis; species Cercis canadensis. The sequence goes on along the minus strand of QAOA01003375.1, from coordinate 7,927 downwards.
TCAAGAAAAAGGGTTCCAGTGCCTATGCATGGCACATTGCCCCCCTTAAGAGATTAAGCAAGCACTTTTTCTTTCTAAAAATATGGCCAAAGACTTCATGGTTCCACCGTTTAAGCAAGGGGGTAATCTTAGCCAAACCTTCGGCAACCGAAACAGAAAATCCCAATGACTAGCCACAAAGTTGTTAAACTAGACATGAGATAACCAAGAGGCTTCAAAATGGAAAGGTCTCTCCATTCTAAGAGAGGGAGGAGTAAGATCAATAACAACGGGGTGGTGATCAGAGTAGACCCTAGGTAACATCCCTGCGGTAGCCTCCTCAAAACTAATTCTCTAAATGCTATTGCAAAGCACCCTGTCAAGTTTTTCAAAGATACGGTCAAACCCATTGAGCAGAGGCCCTCGCCAAGTGAATTTTAATCCAAAGGCTTCCACTTTCATGAGATTGCACTCATTGATCCATCTGGCAAATCTTTGGCATATTCTTAAGCTAACAGGCGCTCCCCCTTTTTTCTCTCCAGAGTGAAGATAGTCATTAAAATCACCAGCAAGCAACCAAGGAGAAACCATGGTAGCAGCAATCTGCTTAAGCTCAGACCACAGCAAAGCTTTCATCGCAAAGCAGGGGCTGGCATAAATGGCTGAAAACTACCACTCAGTGTCGGAGCTATCAGAAAACCTTACGTGAATGAACTGGGCATGGGTTTTGAGAACATCGACCACCAGTGTAGCATATTTCTAGGCTAACCAGATGCCACCCGCTAATCCATCACCTTCAGAGATAACATGAAAGTTATAACCTAGTTTACGCAAAATGCAAGGAGCCTGAGAACCACTGGCTTTGGTTTCCAAAAGCGCGATGACTTCTGGAGGAGAAGGACCAAGCAAGTTCTTAGCCACCCTGAGAAACTCCGCATTACCTGCACCTCTACAATTCCACACAAGGACTTTATTAATCATAGAAAGACAAGAGAAAGAGACAGAGCCTTAAGACACTTGTATGTCTTCAACTTCCAAAAGGCAAGCATGATCACAGCTCACCAATCCTATTGCAATAAGTTCATCAAGCATGGGAATCCCCTCTAGGTTCTTCTCAACTTCAAGACCTATATCTGGAGGTTTTGGACCATAGCTGCCCCCCAGCATATCATCGTCTAGTGGGTCATCGTCCGACGAGTCCATCATTTGACAACGAACCGAAGCCTTTTCTACCAACAAAGGAGGCTTCAGTTGCACCGTGTTTTAGTTGATACCCAATATGACTTTTCTCTTTATTTATTTTAATAGTACCAGACATACTAGGCACCAATATTTTATTACTAGCCCCACTCCTTTTTGTAGCCAAGAACTTTTGTTTAATACTAGCTTTTGTCACCTTTCCCTCACCAAGCCTTTCACTTGACGTTTGCTTTGGTGAATTCGAATACCCACGTGGGGCAATAAATGCTCCACTCATCTCTCCCTCATTGCCTTCTTTATTCAAATCCTTGTTAATATCAGAGGTAGAAGCAGAACCTCCTCTAACCTCATCAGCGAGAGACGCAAATCGAGACCTTCTGGCAATGCCCATACTTCCCTGAATTTTCTCTCCGGATAATCCTCTTCCTTCCTTGGTTAACTTACTCGAGTCTCTCCCTTATCCTACTTAAAACGCTTTGGTTTCTGCACCATCTTCCAAGGACCAAAATTGCTATCATCCACAATGTTTGATTCATGATGTTCTTCGGCCTCCCCATTAGGCTCCCCAACCACCCTTGGCTCCATTGGCTTATTGATGGGTTTATCAGGACAACCCTTATTCATATGACCATATCTACCACAACAAAAGCAGATAATATGGATGTCTTCATACTCAACAAAATAAGAGATACCATCAATGCACAACCGGGGTAACAAGGGCTTCGAAATATCCACCTCAACACAGAGTCTAGCAAACTTCCCCCTCGCCTGCAGGAAGGTGTTAGAATCGACTTTGATCATACCCCCAACACAATTACCCAGAGTTTCCAAAATATCTCTATCATAATATTCCATTGCAATGCCTGGGAATCTTACCCACACCATAACCGAGTTGATAGAGGCCGAAAAAGGATTGAAATTTGGTTGTCATTCCCTTATAATAAGGTAGTGATCAAATATCATCCAAGGCCTTCCAGTGAGAGCAAAGACATAGTCTTGTTCGGTGCTAAACTTGACTAAGTAGAAGTCGTTCCCCAAGTCGATGATCGTCATGACACCCTTAAAGGACCATATTTGTTTGAGCTTCTTTTCCAAGAAGTGGAAGCCGACTCTTATCAAGACAACCCTCCTTCATATGACCATATCTACCACAAGAAAGCAGATAAGATGGATGCCTTCATACTTAACAAAATAAGAGATACCATCAATGCACAATCGGGGTAACAAGGGCTTTGAAAGATCCACCTCAACACAAAGTCTAGCAAACTTCCCCTCGCCTGCAGGAAGGTGTTAGAATCGACTTTGATCGTACACCCAACATAGTTACCCAGAGTTTCCAAAATATCTCTATCATAATATTCCATTGCAATGCCTGGGAATCTCACCCTCACCATAACCGAGTTGATAGAGGCCGAAAAAGGATTGAAATTTGGCTGCCATTCCCTTATAATAAGGTAGTGATCAAATATCATCCAAGGCCCTCCAGTGAGAGCAAAGACATAGTCTTGTTTGGTGCTAAACTTGACTAAGTAGAAGTCGTTCCCTAAGTCGATGATCGTCATGATACCCTTAAGGGACTATATCTGTTTGAGCTTCTTTTCCAAGAAGTGGAAGCCGACTCTTTTCCCTAGCAGCTTAATGATCAGACATTTCTTCCAAGGCTTGCGGATTCTTTCGCATTCTTTAGAAGATAACTCTATTAGCGGATATAAAGGATCTTCTTCTCTGAATGAGACTTTGATTCTAGATTCTTTACCAGACTTTACTTTGAGCCTTCCTCTTTCTTCCTCCACCGTTTCTGGGATAGCCTCAAAACTGTCCTCATCCTCTTCATCTTCCTTAAGCCCATCTTCCTCGGATTCATCTCCTTCCTGCTCAGCCTCCGACATACCTCCCATGAGCGTATTCTTATAGGACAACCGAGCTACTACATGGTTTTCTAGTTCTATGTCATCTTGCACTAGTTAGTTATAAACAACAAGCATAAAAGAGAGCCCATCGAACTCCTTACCACCTTTTTAATCTTTTTCACACTACAAGAGAAAATACCATATTCATCCAGCAGAGGCCCAGCCTCCGACGACCCTTGCTTCTGTTCTCCACTTACGTCGCTCTCCATTCGCATGCACTTTTTTTCTTTCAGCCACCCAATTTAAAAATAGGGTTCTTTGTTAAATCCAAACGGTTTTTTTTTTTAAAAAAATTTTTGCTATTTATTTTATGGGTGGGTGTGTAATTCTATTAAGATTGCCACCCACTGGTTGCCTAGTGACCTTGCCAGGTGACCACATCGACGTGGTCAATCTAAGTCCATGCATGTGTTGGTCCATACCTCAGTTGACGGCCCCATGCAAACTTGTGCGACCTCTACTTGAATTAGTCTAAAGATTTACGAGTTTAAACTTTTTAATCAACTCATTATTTCTTTCAAATGTATTTTTCCAATAAAAGCAATGTTTCAACTTTGTACAAAAATAACATAAGGGAGGTTGAAAAACCTTTTCCTCTGTATAGTTTGAATATAATTAGGTCTTTGTCTCTTTTATTTTATGACAAAATTTTATTTTAGTTCCTTATTTATTTGGGCATTCTCAAAATGGTCCTTCATTGCAATGTCCTCTCAATTTAGTCCCTCACTTATGTGTTTTGCTTCAATCAAATCCCTCAATCTAAGTGCCACTAACTTAGACTTATAGAAATGTTGATGTGGCCGTTAAAGACTAATGTGTCACTATTAAATGTCACGTCCCAAATCTATGTGGACTCTTAATTGCTGACTAGGCTAAAACTATGTCATTTTTCATTTTAAATAAACAAAACCCTCATCTCTTCCATTCTGTCGACCACTATTTGAAAGAAACAACCTCATCCATTGTTCCTAGCACCTTATCGCTACTGTCTTGTTCATCTTCCAAAACTTCGTCCTCGAATTGCAACAATTGAGAAGCAAACTTGGAGATTTCACTGACAGCTTTGTTACTAGAGAGAAGAGAGAATGAACTTTTGAAGCTCCTATACCGATCTCCACTAGATCCTTCCAGATTCCCGTAAAAGTCTACGAGGACACCAACAACGAATTCAAGGAATCACCGACAAAAGTAGAAGAAGAAGACGGTGGAGGAGAAAAGAAGTTGGCGACTCCACGGAGATGGTGGCCTAGATTTTGGCCAATGACTAATATGTCCTCCTTTACGCCAGTATCGGCTTGGCAATTGTTGGAGAGGATCCTTTCCGACGAAGATGATTGTGTAACAGAGTGGTGAAGCTGCGAAGATTCTAGGTAACATAAGGGAGGTTGAACAACCTTTTCCTCTGTATAGTTTGAATATAATTAGGTCTTTTGTCTCTTTTATTTTATGACAAAATTTTATTTTAGTTCCTCATGTATCTGGTCATTCTCAAAATAGTCCCTCATTGTAATATCCTCTCAATTTAGTTCCTCACTTATGTGTTTTGCTTCAATCAAATCTCTCAATCTAATTGCCGCTAACTTAGACTTACAGAAATGCTGATGTGATCGTTAAAGACTAATGTGTCACTATTAAATACCATGTCTTAAGTCTATGTGGACTCTTAATTGCTGACTAGGCTAAAACTATGTCATTTTGTATTTTAAAGAAACAAAACCCTCATCTCTTCCATTCCGTCGACCACTATTTGAAAGAAACAACCTCATCCGTTGTTCCTAGCACCTTATCGCTACCGTCTTGTTCATCTTCCAAAACTTCGTCCTCGAACTACAACAATTGAGAAGCAAACTTGGAGATTTCACTGACAGCTTTGTTACTAGAGAGAAGAGAGAGTGAACTTTTGAAGCTCCCACCGATCTCCACTAGATCCTTCCAGATTCCCGTAAAAGTCTACGAGGACACCAACAACAAATCCGAGGAATCACCGGCAAAAGTAGAAGAAGAAGACGGCGGTGGAGAAAGGAAGTTGGCGACTCCACGGAGATGGCGGCCTAGAGTTTGGCCAATGACTAATATGTCCTCCTTGACGCCAGTATCGGCTTGGCAATCGTTGGAGGGGATCCTTTCCGGCGAAGATGATTGTGTAACAGAGTGGTGAAGCTGCGAAGATTCTAGGTCGTTAGGCTGGAAGGACTTGAAGAGCCAAGACATTTTTTTCCTTAAAATAATATTTTTTTTCCACTATTTGTTCTATTTTTGTGTTAATTGTAAGCTTTGGGAATTCAGGGAATTAGATGGTTTTGAAGCAGAGAACATGTGGAATCTTTATGGGTTTCCTTGTTTTTCTAAGTTTGGAGTTTTTGCTTTTAATATCTTTACCAAACAAATTACAAAGCAACAACAGAAGGAAGGTGTGTAACTTGCCAATGACTGTGATGGAAGAGTTTAAATTAGGAAAAGGAAATCATCATTAGACAAAATTTGCTAATGCTGGAAATTTTCTCATGGTCACAAAAACTTTTTGGTTGTTTCTTTCAAATGGTGGTTGACAGAATGGAGGAGATGAGGGTTTTATTTCTTTAAAATGCAAAACGACGTCATTTTAGCCTAGTTAGCAATTAAGAGTCCACAAAGACTTGGGACGTGGCATTTAACAATAATACATCAGTCTTTAATGGCCACATCAGCATTTCCGTCAGTCAAGTTAGAGGCAATTAGATGAAGGGATTTGATTGAAGTGAACCACATAAGTGAGGGACTAAATTGAAAAAACACTGTAGTAAAAGACTAAAATGGAGTTTCTGTCTTATTTTATTTTATATCATGTTTAAAATTTTCACTTCTTATAAACTATTAAAACCTTCTACTATGAAACTATATCTAACAACTAAGAAGTAAGGTTGGCTCAGTAGAACCTCTCCAAGCACTAAAGGGCTTTCGTTCTCACTTCCTAGGTTCAAACTCGGGCCTCTCCCCAAATAAAGTGTTGGAGCACATAGGAAAAATAAATAAATAAATAAATAAATACATCAAACACTTTATGTGCATTTATCATGGTTAGAAATGGTCAGGTGGCATAACTTCAACCCTCTACAATTTTTATTTTTTTTTTACTTTATTCATATCCCAATAGCTTAGTTTATTTAAAGTTATGAATGAAATTATGAATGAGAATACCCCAAGTGAGTATAGTTTTTTCTCTATAGTGCCTCGCTCCCCCTTCTTTTGCTTCCCAAGCTTTAAAAATTAGTTTGTTGGGAATGCAACTAGCANGGACCTACCGGACACGCCATGAGGCCCACGGCGTGTCCCAATAGGCCAAAACCGTCCATTGCAATCCTTTTCATCTCTGGTTGGCTACTGTATCATATTTTGTCATTGTACTAGTTGTACTGGTTAATTATTTCATCAATATGTAAAACATGGTTCTACGATGATCAAAGCGTTTTTTGGATGTCTTGATGTAAAATGGCTTGTGGGCTGAATTTGAGGCTATCGAGATTTATGTAATTTCATATGAAAAGATTTTGGCTTATTGGGACACGCCGTGAGGTCCACGACGTGTCCGGTGGATCCTACGTGTCAAAAATATTTTTTTTTAAAATTTTTAAATTTTTAAAAAGTGTAATATTTGTATAAATAGTTTGAAACTTGTAATATTTTGGTAAATATTTTTGTACAATATAATATTTGTGTCAAAAGACCCTTATTTTGTTTAAAGTCGAGAATACCCCAAGTGAGTATAGTTTTTTCTCTATAGTGCCTCGCTCCCCCTTCTTTTGCTTCCCAAGCTTTAAAAATCAGTTTCATTGGGAATACAACTAGCATCATAAATTTTTCTTCTATTTTTTATAGTAAAATAAGAGTTGAAATTTGAATATGGTACTCGATGTTAAACACATATGTTTACTAGAAAACTTATAATATATAACACTCTCAAACCTATAGTAAAAGACATGTGCCAACTTATTTAGAAGTGGAACTGCTGCACAAATAGAAGGAAACTTCAAACTTTTGAGAGAGGGATAAGAGAAATCATTTGCTATGAAATGTTAAAAAATAAAAATATCTACCATTGAGTTGTGTTTAGTGTAGATGCAGTTTCATAAAGCATTATAAATATGTATGACAAAATAATATTTATTAGAATGAAAAAAACATATATTTTTGTTAGTGTAAATACCGTATTTTATTCGGGCCTATTTTTATTTTCTTAAAAAATTATAAAAATGCATTTTTCTATATCTTGTTGTTTTGCATTTGTTAAAATAATTTTGTTGGTTAAGATCACTTTAATAAATCATTTTACCGGGCATTTTGCTTATTTGCTTATTTGTTCTTTTGCTTATCACTTTAAATAATTTTGGTGGGGTTTGCCGGTATCTTGCTAGAGTGACGAGGATATGGAAAAGGCAATATGAACCCCACCAAAACCCACGGCCAGAAGAGGATAGTGAAAACTTGTATAACCTGCATTCAGGGTGGAACGTAGGTAGAGTAGAGTCGAGGTGGTCTGTAGAAAAGCCCTTGTAAACCCCACCAAAAGTCACGTGTACACATCTACATCCGGAATTTACCGCCAGCAAACTCAAAAAACGTGTTCCGGATCTAAGTCACAGAATTGTGGGACCAACAGGATATAACTCCCACAGCTGCCATAGACAAATTTACCCTAAAAATGGAAACAAATTAAGTAAAGGATAAGTTTTAATGGCACTATAAATTGTAGCACAATATCAAAGTGTTAGTATTGATTAAAACCACAAACAACAAATTTTAGGTGTGTTTGATTCTGTTTTTATTTTTTTGGTTTTTAAAAATAATCCTCCTTATTTTTA
>QAOA01003371.1:0-61407 GCA_003255065.1 Cercis canadensis | reverse complement strand
TGGAGTGCTAACATAATTTTAATTATATTAGTGGGTCAAATTAATATTACCACACAAGTTGAGAAATGACCAATTGAACAAGTAACCAAAATTAAATATCCACCATTAGATTTGACACATAATACAAGGAACGGTGGTAACTGTGCCACCTAAAATGGGGTTATATAAACCCATAATTCTGCCTGGGGTAAATTAAAGGCCCCCTTAATTGTTTATTTTAGAACAGGTTAGTGAGAAGTCTTGAGAACCAATTTTGTGTTTCACGAACTGGTTTTGGCAAAAGAGAACTTGTTCTACCATTTGCTGTGTGTCAAGTATTTGCTGATGTGGACAAGGACCTTTGTTGAATAAAAAAGACTTGAGAATATTTTATTCTTGTTAGGAAGTTTCCTATGCAAAATGTGGAAATTTCTTCATAGAGGTGCCGTTGAGGAGATCTACATTTTAAGGAATAAAGCAAGAATTCTTTATCTCTAAAGAGAAAGGAGATAATGCAAGTAGAATTTCCTTGCATGTTGCTGTTGACAGCTGTCCTAGCAAGGGCGGTTACCTGAGGTCTTCACGTGGGAGCATTGGCCTCTTAAGAGTAATTTCAAGACTTCAGAATTGTAAGAAAAAGAAAAAGAGAGAGAGAGTTTGAGTGAGAAAGAAGAATGTTTCTTCTATGAGGATTTGTACTTCACAATCTCTCTTCTTCTTTCAATTCTTCTCTAAGTACGATTAGCTTTCAAATCTTCTGTGTCAGAGTTAGCTTATGGGGCTTTATTTATGATAAATGGGATTTTTGTACTCAGATTTATGTGGGAGAAATCTGTGTGTGTGAGTGACTTCTGGTAGTTGTACTAGAAGGAGAAAGTTTTTGGTGATCTTGAAAAAAATCATGGATGTAAAGTTTGGAGAAGCTTGGACAACTAAACTTGATTATAGTGGAACCCAAACCAATTGGGAGAAGTGGATGTAGGCAATGTTACCGAACCACTATAAAATCTCTAGCTGAGCTTTCTCTCCTTACCTCTCATACTCTGAATTTTTAAGCATTTCTGAGTTCTTCATCTGTTTCTATTACTTAAATATGATTCTCTGAGCTGTTCTTGTTCTCTTGATTGTTCTGTTCTCATTTGATTTAGATAGTTCTATCTTTATGTTAAATCTTGTTTTTCTCAGAGAACTAGTTCTTGAAGTGAACTGAATATTGAACAAATTTGTGTTTGAGAACTGATTTAGCTTCTTTTTTTTTTTTTTTTTTGATAACTCCTACCCCCTTCCCCGCTGGTCTAGGAGTATCTTCTGCAACTTTCAGGATGTAATTGTTGCACCTACAAGGTCCACAGCATAAACATTGGCTGGTGCAACTCTTTCACTGCTGTAGGCTTTGGAGGCCTATGATGGTCTCTGTTTGGCTGGGAATAGTGGCTTCAGGTAAGGTCTATTTGGAATGTGATGTCACGTCTCTGATACAAGCTACTCGTATTGGTAAGAAGGGTCCCACTTCTTCTTCCCAAATCTTCTTTTGTATCCCAGTTCTACCTTTGTACCTAGGGTGCAAATAGCCCCAAAATGATAGCTATCTTCTGCAAGGGTATGCACACAACTTGTTTTTTTTTTTTAATAATATAGGATACTACTGTTTTGAGGAAGGGGGAAAGCCAGAGAGGGTTAGAACTTTTGATCTTTAGTTCATCTCATGTTTAAGGACATGGAGTATGACCACTTGGACTAAAGTCTGTGGTCAAGGATATGCATATATTAATAGTTTGTTTATTATTTCATAATATTTATATGTTACTGAATAATTATAAAAAGTTAATCTTGACTAAAATTACTAAAAAAATTATAGTATTGTGATGTAGTAGGAAGATTAAACTACATATTTTCCTACATAAGGAGATTAATTTAGAGATCTCTAGCACTTATGGAGTTTTAAATATATATTTTTTTTTAAAAATAGTGAGACTCTTAGAATATTCCCCTCGGTCAAAAATGGGATTTGAACTCGGGACTTTTAGGATGAAATATAGGGTGCTCAACTATTAGTGTGTCATATTGAGGATTGGGGTTTTATCTCCAAATTTATTTTGTAGGAAATGCTCAAGAGGACTAACAAGATACTCTAGGTTTCATTCTCTCTATATGTATTTTACAAGTTATGGCACAATTCTTAGACCAATTTTAGAATACACATTGTCTATAATGGGCACTAGTGTACATCTCATGTAGCGCAACTAGAGCCACAAGTTTGTGGCATTTCTTTTTGCAATAAGTTTACAAATTGCAGTTTTTTTTTTTTAAAAAAAAAATTAAAGTTTAGGTGACTTCAGTGAAATTATTTTCTGTTAGATGTAAATCATATTAGTTGTGTAATTTGTATCCAATTGTGTACAGTTATAGAATAGAGAGTCACACCAACAAGCGTGTAGATCAGTTGGTAATGAACTGTTCTAGCTTAATCAAGGGTCTCGGGTTCGAGCCCTTGGGAATGCAGCTGCGTCTGTTAGGAGAGCTTTACCGCCCTTGTGGTCCTTCCCGGCTCGAAACCGAATTAGTCGGGCAAAGCCCTGACATCGGTGGGAAACCAAAAAAAATAGAATAGAGAGTCACATACTTACACCTCTAATTGCGCCACGTAAGAGTGTTGACAAGGACCCATTACATTTAGTGGTCCAAATTTGGCAAAGTCTTTGTATTTGACTTACATCTAATATTAGATTAGACTAAATCTCTCTATCCATATGCATAATTTTGGCATGAATATCTTTGCTCATTTTAGATATAAAGTATAAACAAAGGCAAGTCCAGAGTGTCTATTAGCAATAAATGTGCATCGTTACCCATCCCAATGTGCTGTAACTAGAGCCAAAACCTTGTGCCTCTTCTTTTTGCAACTGTACAGAACTACATAACTAGAGCCAAAAACTTGTGCCTCTTCTTTTTGCAACTGTACACAACTATATACAAATTGCACAATTAATAAAAGTGATCTCATACAATTGTATACAACTATATAATAGAGAGCCGTAAGCTTATGGCTGTAATTGCGCCACATGAGAGGATGCACCAGTGCACATTATTAATAATGGGTATTCTAGCCTTGGCCATAAACATATGGCAACTTTTAACAACTTGGGCTCCAATCTCTATATGTATATTTTATTTCATGGTTAATAAACACGACCGGATAGGAAGTAGAATTGTCTAGAACATAACCTAACGTTCAATTACAATGAGCGCCATCTACCTTATGTGAATTGAGCCTCTAAATTTCTATGGATGGCCCTCGGATTTGAGCACATGTATTAAAAGATATCTGACGGCTAACTTGATCAATGCTTCAATGAAATATCTATCTCTCCCTAAATCTTATTGTCTCTTTATCTCTCTCTCCCTAAATCTTATCCTCTCTCTCTCCACAATNGTATTTAAGTGTTGACTCTGTTGTGCAAGTGTGTGTGTAAGAAGTGTTGACCTTGTACTTTTTCAATTTCTTATGATTGATCCTAAGATTTATCATTTAATGGTTATGTCTTCTTTTTCATTTGATTTTTACAGGGGATCCCCAGTGGTGTCCCAAACAGATGACATATCCAGGGACGTGTGGGAGTGATGGAAACCACCAGTGCCTTTTGGAATTCCTAAATCAATTTGGAGCAAGTGCGATGCCTAAGGATTGTACTTGTCAAGACGTTAATAATCAACGCCTATGTACAAGTCAAGTTGTTTGTGGATAAAACAAAAACTATCCGTAATCCTAAAATGAAGTAAATCCTTTTTGTAATAAGATAACTCTGTACTATGAGTGCAGATCTTATATTGATGATTTCTAGTAATATAAATGCAGTTTCAATTTAATTTACTTTCTAACAAGTATTACATGTAACATTCAAACTTTTTTTTTTCAACCGAAGACTACATAATACACAGTAGCCTCTCACTATTTATAATTCCACTCTACATGATGTTGAGAGAATTTGAACTTAAGATTTCTATGATAGAATACCTAGTGCTCAATCATTGAAGTGTCTCCTTATAGACACTATTTAGATTTCCTTTCGAAGTGAGGATAAGAACAAATATTTTATATGATCAAATGTTACATATGATTGTTCTTGTAGATGCCAAATAAAATTTAGAATGGTGTTGCAAATTATAAGATTCACAAATGTAGTTCTCTATCATTTGTAATATATGATACTCATATTAAATTGTAATAAATCAATAATAAATCCATTAAATATCACTTAATTATCAGACTATTAATTAGTGCATAAACCTCTCATGGCTTTCAATTATATGCTGAATGAAAATTTCATTCCTAGAGATATTCAACAAAAATGGAAAGTCTCAATTTTGATAGGACAAAAGGCTCAAAATGGTGATTTTATCTTAGGATTTGATTCCGCAAAGACTGAAAAAAATCAATCCTTGCTATAGAGCTCAGGATGATAATTCCTACCTACCATGAATAACTTAACATTGTCAATTGATGAAATGTGTAAATCAATAATCCCGAGCAATAGTTCAAGTGGTTATGTATCCAACATTTAAAGTTTTGGGAGATTTTCAAGACTTAAGATTAAATCTCTATGTGCTTGCTTCGTTAATTTGTGGTGTTATAATTTGGCAACTTAAATGTCTACACTTTCTCACATGAGAATTTTTTGAAAAAGATATGTAAATATTCTATTTCTAGCAAAAACAAAAAAGAAATGTGTAAATCAGTAGCCAAAAGTATTGGATCCAATAAAAGGTTAACAAAAGCGTATTTGGTTTAATATAATCTAAATTATCCGAAATATTAAACCATAAAAATGGTAGTTGGTGCAGCAGTAACAGTGGTGGTAGCAGTGGAGTGACAAGAAACAAGACCATTCATAGTCATAGGCAGGAAGGAATTAACTGTCTATATTCTGTGGGAAACTATTTTTCATTGAAACATAATTAGATTCATGATTTTTTTTTTTTGGTAATCTTATGTCTCTTCTATGAGGGGGAAACAATCTCTGACGTAAGGAATTTTTAACTCCAATATAATAAAGAACTTGCTATTTTTTCATTTGCTTCATGTGAGATATTATTAACAGCAGTTCAGAAAATCAAAGATATATAGAACTCCTCCCTCGGTTATCTTGTTGGCAAAAACATAAAAATAATTAACATGACAGCTTTATCCTATCGTATTAAAATATATCAAATATTAGATAATAGCTTATTCTATCTTATCCTTCTTATCATATTCACCAAACAAGTTTTACATGTGCTTATTAGGAATTTTATATTTTGACCGGATATATGCACGTATCAGGATAGATCTATACATTGGGATATAGTATGTTACTATTTTGACTAGGGACTTTCTTTCTGAAGTTCCCATTTTGTATAGATTTGAAAAAGAAAAAAGACTAAAGATATATTTCCTTATATTACACAACCCATGAATTTCATCAATCTCCAACGGACCAAATTCAATGCATTCACATATTAGGAATTTCACATTTGACTAAATACTATTTAGACAAGAGAATAGTCAAATTGTTACACAATCCATGAATTCCACGAGTATATGATTTGACCAAAAAGTAACACACGTACATACCACTTATAGACATAATTAATTGGCCAATTAGTTGTTTTAAAGTCATTATATATATATATATATATATATATATATATATATATATATATATTAACAAGGTTTTCTATTTTCTCTTATTTACTAATTTATTTGCTACTGGTTTATGGGGAGGAAAGGTCCATTTTATGGATATATCATCTCCATTATTTTCCATGGGGTGTCTTCACAATTCAGAGACCGCGACTCTTCTGCGGTGGTGGTGGTGCTGCTGCTGGGTTTAATTACGAGGACAAACATAGCTATAACATGGGTGACAATTGGGAAGATAGGGGGGGCACGGCCCAGCAACAACTTTCTCTTCAGCTGCATCATCGTACATCAGTTAGTTCGGAAAACAATCTGATTGCAATTAATTAAGCTCAATTCAAGGAAAGCCTAAGAAGCAGATGTGACTTTGCTGGTTACCTTTACACACGAGTAATGTTACTTACATAAAACTTATGTTTACAATTTAGAGTTAAATATATTTTTCATCTCTGAATTATTTTTTAAATGTCACTTTAGTTCCTGATTTATTTTTTTGTATTACTTTACTCTTCAAATAATCACTTTGCCCTCCAAATTAGTAATTTAAGTGATCATTTTTTGTGCTACGAAATACTAATTTAGTAGATAATGTAATTATTCGAGGATTAAAGTGACACAAAAAATAAATCAAAGACTAAAGTGACATTTAAAAAATAATTCAATGACAAAAAATGTATTTTTCTCTACAATTTAACATAATTATATAAGTTATGCAATTCATCTCAATTTAGGCAAGTCCAGTTATAAAATCACATATAGCTACCTGAACTATTCTTTTAAGATAATCAAGGACAAAACCCTAGTTCCTTTGGCCTAGAAAGCACCTCTTTTCCAAGTGAAATAACTACTTTTTAAGATTTATTAGTGACATATCTCTTTTCTTTATTTCTTTACGTTCACCAAGGAGTTGTTACCATAGCTTGAATCTAGGACTTTTATGAAAATTCTGATTCACGTCAATCACCTGAGCTAGGTTAAGGTAACATGCATGGATGTATATCTCTTCAAGGAAAAGGTTGATGGTAGAAAAGAAATTGCAGATAAAAAATATAATTAAGCACCAGTTTGGGATTGGACTCTTACCATTTATAACTCGAGCAGAAGTTGACAAGGGAAAGAAGAGAGGGGAAGCCAAGAGCAAAAATGCAATAAGAATAGAGTTCATATTTAAAGAATATAACTAAAGAAAATGGAATTCAATTTTCCTTTCTTGTGTATACCATGTGCAATCATTCATGTATTTATAAGCCGAGGGGTTGTAGAATATAGTATAAAATATTAGAACAAGCAAAATGAGTGAAGGAGATTGATAACACATTATTTTATACTATTTGTTTCTCTTATACTTAGTCTTTTAGTGTGTGTTTCTAGTGATTTTTATGGCTTTTAGACATGTTTTGTAGATTTGGACTTGTTGGTGCTTGTAGATTTTAATTGCTTAACTGTTAAATTCTGGCACTGCTTACGTTTTTCACCATATCTTTTGCTATAGATGTCCGATTGATGTGATTCCAGTTTCGTTGGAAAGCTGACAGAAAATTCCACATTTCATATGAAGAGCCCAGAAGCTGATTCTCGCGTCTGGACAACTGAAATTCGCGTGCAAGCAGTCCAGATTTTCTGCTCCGCCCAGCACTCCGCCCAGCATTGACTGATTCCTTTCCTTAGGGCTGCCTATTGGACCAGAGCATGTTTATTTGGGCCAACATCTGTTTTTGGGCCAGCACACATGACACTAGGGCTTGATCATGTTTTTACCATTAATAATTTAGGAAACTAGGTTTATTTTGTAATTAGGAAACCATTAGGAAACCTAGAGGAGGCAGCCAGCTAGTATATATTCTCAAGTTGTTGAGGCAAATATACACAATCAGAAGAGATACGAAATTCCTTGAGCTGCTGCTGCCTCCTTTGCTTAGTTCGTTTTTCCCCTTTGCTTTGTGTTCAAGTCTTCCATGGAAGGCTAAGTTCGTTTGTAATCAATTCAAGAGGAGCCAAACTTGACAATCCAGAGTTCCTGTGCTTCAACCGGGTTTGATTTAATTTAATTTGAATTACTGCTTCTCCCCTTCTTCATGTGATTGAATGGTACTTTGATTCCATGAGTTGTATGAATTTAAATCGGTTGATTAGATTCATAACAGTAATCAGATTGATAATCATACTTTAAAGGTCTTTAATATATGGTTAACTTGGATAATTCGGTTATTAAATTAATCTGGATTTAGTGATATAGAGCGGTTGCCTAGAGTCTTAATTCCATGATTAATTGAATCCTGATTGGTAAATCAGTAGGAATTCTAAGTGTTATTGTTAGGGGTTCCAGGTAACACTTAACCAAGAATTAAATCAGATCTAGGTTATCTTTAGTGAACAAGGATGGATTAGAGTTTGGTTGCCTGCTTGAGTTGATTGCGTTTTCTCTTATTTGATAAATTCAATTTACTGCTTTCTTAATTCTTAGTATATTGCATTCAACACAAAACCCCCCTTATTCTGTTCTTGCTTAAGTTCTTAAAAGATTAGTTGTTCTGGTGAATCCTTGGGAGACGACACTGGTTGCATCCTATACTACAATTTAGTTGCAATTAGTAGTTTAATTTTGTACGGTTCGGCACCCGTCAGAGATTCATCAAAATAAATAAGGGGAGCAGCTATTTAGAAGACTTGCTCATTGACTTGAGGATAAATACAAGTTGGAGGGTGTTTCCATGAAAGTGCACAAATTTAGTTAATTTGGAGAAAAAGAAAAGAGAAAAAAAAAAAAAAACAAATACATGGTCGTTAGTCTCCGTGTGTGTTGGCATGCGATGAATGAACGACTTTTCAACTTAAATTTTCTGATTAAGTATTTTTCTTCTTATTTTGATCTTAATTTCCAGAAAGTGAAGATTTTTCGGTTATGACATTGGCGTGTGACTAGTCAAAGGGTCAAAATGCTGAGGAAAAAGACCCATTTATGGTGGCGAAAGGACTCATCGATGGGCTCCATGGAGTGTTAGTTTACTTCTTTTCATACCCCACCCATTACACTATGAAGCTAGAGCAGTAAGCCAAAACGTAGAAGATGTATTAATTTGAAAGAAAGAAAGAAAGAAAGAAAGAACATATATTCATGCTAATTTGCATTTTATATTTTTATGTTTTTCTACAGCTTTAAATGTAATATTGTTAGCTATAGTGATATATATTTTTGAGTAAAACCCCTATTTGGTCCTCGAAAGATAGGTTCGGTGACAGTTTAGTCCTCCAAAGATTTTTACCGACATTTTAGTTCTTGAAAGATTGTTCCGTCGGCCATTTTCGTCCTCCGCTTGTGCCCATTAATTGGACTTCATAGAAAAGGCCACGTGGCCCGTTAACTAGTGATGTGTTCGTCAAATGCTGAGCTGACAAGCTTATGTGGTAGTCTTTCTTCCCCTCCTCTATCATTTCTCTCTCTCTCTTCCCCTCCTCTCTCATTTCTCTCTCTCCTCTTCCCTCACCTTCACGCCCCCATCGCCATTCCTTCTCACTTTTACTTCACAAACCGCACCAAGCACCATTGCCCCAAGCGCCCAACCACCAGATTCCCTTCCCTTTTCACCATCATTTCCCACCCACCTCATTCCCGTTGCTCTCATTTTCTTTGGACTCTTGCAGTGTTTAATTTCCTTATTCATTTTCTAGCTAGGCTTGTTCATTATTGGTTCTTCTTCTCTCCCTGGCTTTCTCATTCTTCTCTTTTTTCTTTGTTTTGCTGCATTTCAAAGGGGATGACATTCAATGACTCCAATGCTTTCAAACTTGTGGAGAGTAAATTTGATAAACCCAAGCACCAGATTCCCTTCACTGAGTCATGCAACTAGGACTCGACTCGGGGTACCCAAGCACCAAATTTGATATGTGCATGGTGTTTAGAAGGGGAAAATTTTCTTTCCATTTTTGTGCCCATGGTTGCTCGTGAGGAGACTGAGCCAAGATGATTCAACATTGTGGGTTTACTGTGGTCCCGACTTCTTCCAAAATCCAGACAACTAGGTTCAGAATGATCAAGATATCTTGTTTCTCATTTGTTCAAATAGGTTGTGGTCCATGTCTAGGTGTTTTATGAGGGGAGAAAATGAGTTGAACTATTGTGTATTAGTCACTTCTCTTGTAACATCTGAGACATATAAACAGCCCCATGCCTTGATGCTCATGGTGAAAAGACTTGAGCCAATTAGGAATAGACCCCAGATGGAATTTAAGCCTATGATTCAATGAACAAGGAAAGCAAGATGAAGAAACACGATCTGTAAGCAAAAGAAGTATATATTCCTCATTTGTGATATAACCATAGACAAGAACACAAGTTGTAGATTATAAAGGCAAAAAACTAAACATTGAAGAAGTTAGATGCATAGAACATCAAAATCCTCCTCACACTATGTACAACTACACTGTACAGCAAACTCTCTTTATGTGTAGGCCCACTTACTCAAAGCTCACCAAAAGCAAGATGGATCTTCCTCATGCATCAACGGAGCCCTGCAAAGAGGGCATGTGATGTCCCAATACTCCAACCACTTTTCCAAGCACACTTTATGGAAGAGATGGCCACAAGATAAGCGATTTATCTCCGATTCTGGTTCGAATTGAGTCAAGCACACAGAGCAGTCATGTTCAGGTCTTTTGCGGCTACATAGAGTGTCAAAACGAAGTGTTGGTGTCCTGCTTTTAAACTCTTGAATGTAACCCTCAAAGGGAAAGAGATGGAACTCAAAGGGTTCAGGTGGGTTTTGGGAATCTAGTGAAGCAGAAGAAGTTGATGATCGCGTCTGATTCTGGTTCGGGCTTGGGTTGATCTGAGAGTTGTTGGGTCTGCTTAGGCAGTTGCTGTTGGTGTTGGGGTTACACCGAAGCCGGCGGCGGAGGAGTAACTGGTTTGGGTGTGGGTCAGGTTAGAACCAGCATACGGCCATGACCTTTGTTGGAAGAGACCGCAGAATAAGAGGCAGTAGAGTAAGATGGAGAAGAAGCTGGGTTCTTTGCTGGGTTGGTGTTGGAACTGGTGGTGATGTTTTTATCGTAGAAGTGGTTGAAGTTAATGGAGGTGAACTTGTTATTGTTATTGTGCTGTTTGAGAGATTAGAAACTATCCCCTATAGCAACAGAGAGAGAAAGAGAGAGAAATGAGAGAGGAGGGGAAGAGAGAGAGAGAGAAATGATAGAGGAGGGGAAGAGAGACTGCCACATAAGCTTGCCAACTCAGCATTTGACTGACACATAACCAGTTAACGGGCCACGTGGCCTTTTCTGTGAAGTCCAATTAACGGGCACAAGCGGAGGACGAAAATGGCCGACAGAACAATCTTCCAAGGACTAAAGTGTCGATAAAAATCTTTAGAGGACTAAACTGTCACCGAACCTATATTTCGAGGACCAAACAGGGGTTTTACTTTATATTTTTGGTTCCTTTTTGCTTTTTAATGTTCGGTCTAAGAGAGTGTTAAGTCAAAATGGAGTGTCTATATCTTAAGCAAATTGAAAAGGCTGCTCTGCAAACACTTGCAACTTATGAATTATTGGTCAAAATTCAAATGACATGCATTTATCTAAGTATATCCGTGTGACACTACACTTACTTCAAATGATTGCAAATCAACCCATCAATTGGCTGAAGGGGCAGAACTAGCATGAATTTCTTAGAGGCCTCACTATAATTTGGAGGAGGTATTAATTTGACTTGATCAAGTTATGAGATTTAGTTTTTATGTGAAATATTATAATTGATTTTTTTTTTTTGTCAATAGGTAAATAGTGACGATATTTGCAATTAAGAGGATTCAAATTAGGAAATAGAGAGTAAAGAGACTAATTTTATAACTGAGACTACGCTCCATTGAGCTAGAGTTCTTATTGACATCTTAAACATATTGAAAAAGCTACTCTGTGAGTGTTCACAACTTTTGAATTATTGGTTGAAATTCAAATGGCATGCATTTAAAAATGTACATAAAATGGTTCCGGCCAAAAAAAGAAAAAGAAATGAGAATTGCAGGGTTGAGAATCAATGCCACTACGCCCATATTGGGGTTTGCTCTTTTCACTTCCAGAACCAGAGTCACACAAAGAGAGACGCCCATTTAAATCCTCATCACCCATATCTAACAGATTTAAGAACCCTTTTCTATGCTAACTTCATCAAGAAAAGCATAGAAATGAGACTGCACAAGATGAATATCTATCAGTAAAATAAGACCAGTAAATCACCTTGAAAAAATGTACATAAAGATGGTTCCAGCCAAAAAATAAAAAAAAGAAATTAAGCGACTAGATTATACTCACTATTTAGGTGCAAAATAGTGCAGTTGCACCAAGCACTTAAATGAATGACAATTTAATTGGTACAGACTACATCATATTTCATTTTGATTTTAAGTTTGGACCGTTGACTAGCTGGTCAAACAGTCGGCCCGGTTGGGAAGGCCCAAAGGGGTTGGGAACTTGGGACAAACGGGCTATCTATAGTTGAAAAAAAACTAGATCTCAATAATCAATATCATACGGTCCAAACAAGGAGTTGGACCTGACAATAAATTTTTTCCGGAAACAAAATAAAAAGAAGAGTAAACCTACATTTGAGTCCTCGAAAGATTGAAATTTTAACAAAATCGTCCTTAAAAGATACAAAATTACAAATTGGTCCTCGAAAGATAGGACATCCATAACAAAATAGTCCTCCGTTAGTGAGAACTGTTAACCGGTAACGGAATTGCTGATGTGTCATCGTTAACTGCTTGTGTGGCATGTTAAGTTGACACTGTGATATATGACGTGGATTATAAACTCGATGGGTACTTGGGTGGCAACTTTTTCCCGGATGAGAAGAAGAACAATGGCGGGAACAAGCAGCAGAAGAGGAACAAGAAGAAGTAGAGGGGAGTGAGACAGAGGCCATGGGGGAAATGGGCCGCAGAGATCCAAGAGACAAGACGGGCAATCTGGGTATGGTTGGGTACCTTCAATACTGCAGAGGAAGCCGCAAGAGCTTACGATAAAGCCGCAATCGAATTCCGTGGGCTCATCTCAGGGGGATGTTAAAGAGAATGGTGGTTTAGACGACCATCTTGACTTAAATGAGGAAGCTTCTTGTTCCCATGGTAACCAGGAAAGGATCACTTTAAAGTCTGACTTCGAAGTTCCCCTAGGACTTAGAGACCAAGAGAGTGTAAATCTCATAATTCAAGTTGAGACAAATTTCAAAGTCAAGTTGTAGAGCTTTTCTCTTTTAGAATCTGCTGGAACTTTGTCCTATCTTGGAGCCTAGCTATAATTCTCTAATATCTTGTTTGCACTCAACTCATAATGAATACGATTTCCAGGGTCATCACCCGCAATGATCTTTAGACAAGATAAGCAACATGTGGTAATGGAACAGATCAGAAAAATTTTATTCAGAAAAATAAAAATGCTTGCAAATAACTTTTTGACAATCAAGAAATTAAAATTTTGATGAACGATGATGATAAATTCTTAAAAATTTATTCTCTTAACTTTATTTTATTTTTAAAAATTGGGATCCACATGAAAAAGAGATATCTGTCTTCATTTGAAGACAAGAAGGTTCTGTCAAGCGTAATCATACCAGTTCTTTTGCTTTCAAAATAATGACACCAATATTCTCTTGCATTTCTCTATGGCTTCTTATATTGTTCAGTATATTGGAGACGACACTGACAGTGAACACAGCAGCAATGTGAAGGAAGTTATATCTGATATCACCGGGTCTGATTTACAAGTTGCATGTCTTGAGCCTGGAGGTCGCAATGAAAAATAATTGACTGGAGAAGAAGTTTCTGGTGTAAGCAATGTTGATATACCTAGTTATGGAATTTCTGACGAGGAGATTTCAGCAGATAGAGGTTGTCCCTAAAAGGAGCATGCGAATCACCATTTGCAATGGATTCGACCACCCTCTTGAGCGCTATATTTCCTTTAGTTAGTGCATAATTCTTACCAGTCTTGGATTTCATCAAACTTTGGGAGTTCCACCTTGCATTTTGAGTTGTCTGCATCATTGAGATTTCAATAATATTTTTGTGTTAGAAACTTATATTTGTTTTCTATCTTAAGGTCTGCATAACTGGTATAAGAAATAGAAAAGAAAGAAATCAAGCACAAGAGAACGATATACGTGGTTTTTCACATTTAAGTGACTTCCACGAGCAAAGGAACTGGAAGTTTTTCACTGCTAGCATATCAGAATGTAGATCAAAGTCCCCAGAATCCACATATACACCATACCTCTATGCATCTCCTACATGCCTATGGTGAACATCACAATTGGTAGACTTAAGTATCACTTGGCACAGCCTCATCCTATTCCTATCCACACACAACAAACCGTTGTTAGATTGTAGATGTATAACTTTGATTAAGTACTCAACAGGAATGGGATCTTGCTACAGTAATGCTATTCTTTGTCCCATAAGAAATGTTAATAATCCTTCTCAAGATTTTGCATGATAGCTACATTACTACTTATCGAATACGGACGTGTGAGAAGGGCTTAACTCTTGCTTTTGGAGCAGGTTTAGTTGCTTCTGGTGCTCCAAAAACATTCCAGAATTGCAATGTCTCATCTGCTGCTGCTGATGCCACAGTGCAACCATCTAGGATCTGAGCCATAAAAAGAACTCTAGAAATATGACCAGTGAGCTCCGCCATTTTCACCATGGATGGGTATTTCCAAAGTGTTAGTTGATTCTGGGCAAAACCATGAGAACTGAGTAACTCTTTCATTCTTGTTCCACACCAAGGCACAAACCTGAGACCCAGTGGAACTTCAAAGTCAGACGTTAAAGTGATCCTAATTGCCCGTCTCGGGTCTCAGATCTCCGCCACCCATTTCCCCCATGGCCTCTGTCTCACTCCCCTCTACTTCTTCTTGTTCCTCTTCTGCTGTTTGTTCACGCCATTGTTCTTCTTCTCATCCTGGAAAAAGTTGCAGCCCAAGCACCCATCGAGTTTATAATCCACGTCATATGCCACAGTGTCAACTTAACGTGCCATGCAAGCATTTAACGGTGACACGTCAGCAATTCTGTTACCTGTTAACAGACCTCACTAACGGAGGACTATTTTGTTATGGATGTCCTATCTTTCGAGGACCAATTTGTAGTTTTGTATCTTTTAAGGACGATTTTGTTAAAATTCTAATCTTTCGAGGACTCAAATGTAGGTTTACTCTAAAAAGAAATGAGAATTATTCCCAAGTTCAAAACCGGTGGGGAGGAATGCATGTATTTTTTAAGTAAGTATTTGTTATATAATAAGAAATAATTAAAATATTATATGATATATGGTGCCAAAGTGACACAAAAATTATCATCACATTATCTTTTATCTTCTTTTCTTCTCTCTCAACTTTGGCAATTTGTGTATCATTTTAGCACCATATCAGCTTTTTTTATTACCACATAGACAAATCATTTATTATGTGAATACTAAACTAACGAATTTATAATTTAGGGTAACGGCAGAAACTCAATTCAAAAATTTTAAACTATAAGGACCCTAAAAGAAAAAAAAAAAAAAAACTATAAGGACTTGTTTAAAAATTCATTCAAACTGTAGGGACTTGTAGTATATTTAAACTTAAATTATATCACTTCAAAGCACTAAGTGTGAAAGTTAAATCATAAGATATAGACCAACGATATCTATTGAAGTGCCGATGAGCATCACAACAACAGTGAAAACCATTTCATATCTACTTTTTTTTTTTTTTTTTTTTTTNTATTGTAGTCAAAAACTAATCCATACTTTGAAAGTGCTAATGCAATGCCATTTTTTTTTCTTCTATTATTGTAAGGGTATTACAATTAATGCTACCTCCATGAAAAACTCGGGTAAGAAATACTCTTATATTTCAACTAGTTGCTAAGCTTAAGTTGACTAGCATGACATAATGTAAGTCAAAATACCTAAAGAGTTGATACAATTTTAGTTTAATCAGATTCACTTAATTTTTTCTTTTTTGGTATAGCTAAGATTGTATTACTTTAGTTAGTGTCAAACTATTGAGACTTATATTGCATCCTATTGACTTACTTAAGATTTACAATGTCTCAAAAAGTGAGAGTTTTTTTAATCAAAAGTAGTATTTTAAAAGGTAGTATGCCACCCCAATTTTAGAGGGGGAGGGGGAGCATAGCAACACCCTAATTGCAGTTGCAAGGTCCAAATTTGTGATCAATGACTGACATTTTCTTGGCTTTAATCAAATTTTCTTTAGGCTTATGATTATCCAAAGAAGATTTAAATTTCAGGCAAAAGAAAAGAAAAAGGAGATTTAAAATCTTCAGATTTTGTAAATATGCATCTTATCTAAGGATTATAAATACAACTAAAGCATCTATTTAGAATTCTTACTGATGAAAGAGTTACACATATTGAGCTCTAGAGGAAATTTCAATGATCTCGACTTTCTTGAGAAGCTCTTGTCATGCTTTATGAGATAGATAAATATACATAATTTATCAATGTAAAAATTTTACCACCAAATACATAATTAACTATACTTGGTAATGACTTAAATAGACTCTAATTAGTTGAGGATAAGATTCTTCTCCTCTTTAAGACTTTAACCATGTGCTGCTACAAGCTTTCTGCATGGACTCACCTTCCTCCTCTTTCACTGGCTTCACTTCCAATGACTCATTGAAATTCTTTGGGCTACTTGTTGGACTCCTTCTAAAGCCTCTCCCAAAAAACTCATCATCGCTTGAAGTATCTTCCACCATAGGAGCCTTTGCTTTTGCCTTAGCTAATGATTCCGTGCCTTCAAAACTGCTGCTGTCTCCTTCAGTGCTATTTTCTCTAGAAGAAGTATCACTTAGTGTGTGGAAGATTGTCACACTCTCCTTTGCACCTTGGAAAGAGTAGCTTCTTGTTTTCCCATCATGTAAAGGAAGGAGAGATTTTGATTGTGAGCTAGTCCTGTCCCTTCCCAAACTATAAGTGCTTGAGAGCTTCCTTTCTATGCTTTCCCTTTCTTGAACCATGTCACCCAACTTTTCAAAAACTTCATTGGCCATTATTTCCTCTGCAGCTTTTTGCTCAAGATCTCTAATTTTCCTATCAAATGCTTTCTTTTTTAGCTGAAGAGAGCGCTGCATGGTGCGTTGAGTTGGTGATGATAACATGCAGATGATGATTTAAGGTAAATTTCTATTGGTAAAGTGATATAATAGAAGCAAGAATGAAGAGGAGGAGGAGATAAAGAAGAAGCAGAAGGATTTCAAGCTTACTCGCTTGTCTAGGAAACTTGCAAGGCCTTTATCTTGAAGCTTCTTTTTTGTCCAGAATGTACAACAGAATAGTACAAGTCCAGCTAGAACTGCCAAATGAGCAGACTCAAAGAGAAGAAACAATACTATTGCCCTCTCATTACTTATAAAAAACAATCTTCAATTTTCAAATCATTGCACACATAATCTTCATAGTTTTCAAAGTTGAACATCACCTGTATAGATGCTGACAAGCTTGGTCCTCGCTTGAGAGCAGCTAGATACAAGCTTCTGAACTGTTAAGTATTGAAAGAAATTAGATACAGTGAGTCCAAGAAGTAGATAAGGGACATAAAAAAAGGATGCTCTTGTTCATTTCATGTACAAGAGTGGATTGTTTATTTTATGAACTAAAATTTATTCAGCAGATTAACAAGTTCAAGACTCATTTGTGGTCTGCACATGCTGAAAGATATAATGCTAAGAAGATTGATGTTGAAGTTTGTCATCCAAGGGAGAAAGGGGTCAATAATGAAAAGAGAGGAGGACTCAAATAGCTCTGCATTTCTGAGATTGCTAATTCTGGTTCATATTGTAGCGGATGAAACAAATGCTTCTGAAAGGGAAGTGAGTTTGGTAATTTCAACCACACACAAGCTAAAAATTTCTTGCATCACCATGTTCATTGCCTTTCTTTACTTGAACTATTGGCATAACAATAGTCCTTCTCTTGACATTTATGGTTTGAGAGTAGTGTTTGATCCTGCAAGTCAGTTTCATGGTGCAGTCATCACAGTGATTAATCAAAATTCTAGGAGACTAGGACTAGAACCAAACTAGTTCTTTGATGGAGTTATTCATTTGGTACCCTCTTGGAATGATGTTTACTTAGTATCCTTTTTTTTTTTTNTTTTTTTTTTTTTTTTTTTTTTTTTTTTCTCTCTCTTTTTGATAACAGAAAGTTTAGGGTGAGGGGAGGCTACCCCATTCCAAGGCCAATGAAGGCTTAAAGTAGTATTTACAGGTTGCCTACCAAAGGGGAACTACTAACAATGAAATTTAAACCTAAGCCTCACAAACCAAGTAATTGAATCCTTATCAACTGAACCAACTCTTGTTGGCACCAACATAGTATCTAATGCAACTGTTTTGCCACTTGAAGGGGCTATTAGGCACCAAGCTAGACTTTTGACTAGAGAAAACTATTTAGTTTAGCAAGGCAATTGGCAACGTTCTTAGATAGTTTGATAATATCAGCAATGATATTTGGCATAAAGTAAACTCTTTCAAAACTTTCATTTCAGTATAAAAAATTTATTGTATCAAAATGAGGGTGCAGAAATGATGCTTACCTGTGTGGTCCGACCTTGCAGTGGGTTGCCAATTTCTACATTGTACATCAGTGTGAAGAAGTTAGTGCTATCAAATAAACTAATTAATAAAAAAAAAAAAATGAAATATCATGTGCAAAAATAAAGATGCAAGGATGTTTAGAACCATTCAATTGCTAATTCCTTTAACTAAAAATTAGCTTTTTGAAAAGTTTCATAGAAAAAAGTCTCATTTTCCATCTGTTTAATTGTTAAGTAATACAATGTGCTCCTCTTAAGCCTTGAATGTGATTAGCTTAGAGAGTGGACTCTTGAAGCAGCAAAGAAAGCAAGAAGAATTTCCTCATCCACTACAAATTGACTTAGATCACTTTCTGATAAAAATGATGAAAAGTTACCTGATTCAGTGAACAATTAAGTGTTTAGATACTTTGGAGTTATAGACACTTTATTTCGCTTGCTAACAGATTGTGAGGAAAGGCAACAACAAATCATACCAGGATAGCTTTCAGACCAATAAATTGATCCAGTTGCAGGAACCGACATAGTAAAGAAAGCAGATTTTCGTTTAATTGCTGAAACATAAGTGTATTCACCGATGGTGTGGCTTGCTTTTCCTGCCATCTCTATCTGGGAAATGTAAACTGCATAGCCAGAGCAATCAAGGAAAGGACCAACTTGAATTACAGCATTTTCGGAATTTCTTCTTGAGAATTTCTTAAAGTCTCCAATTGGTGAAAATGAGTATAGGAATCCATCCAATGAACCAATAGAGATTCATCCTGTTACATCAGGTAGGGTAACTTGAAATTAGGTTTACACCACAAACCCTTAGTTTTAAAAAATTTCATATTACGGCAGGATTTTGAAGCAACACAAGGACATTAAAAATATTGGTAGCACCTATATATTTTGTTTTAATAACCAAAAGTTTAGGGTAAGGGGCGGCTACCTCATTCTAAGACCAGGACATGCCACAAGCTTCAACAAGGGCTTACTACCAAAGGGGAACTACCTAAGTCTTACAAGCGAAGTGCTTCAATTCTTACTAGCTAAACCAACTCTCATTAACTTGATATCAACTATATGGTGTAGAATTTTTGTATTGGGTTCCTTACCTAAATGGTGAAGGAGCTATGAATTTATAGGGATTTGATACAACCAATCAATCCCTCAAACTCAGAAATAGTCTAATCTAAGGAATTACAAATAAATACAGCTTAATCTAAGGGATTTACAACTATCCTATTAAATGAGCTATCTACGGAAAGTCAATAATTCTCCTTGATTGTCAATCCCGTAACCTTTGGGATTTCAACACTCTCTTTCAAACTGAGGCATAGATATTAATCATGCCCATCTTGCTTGTTAGTGCATTAAACTGAGGCTTAGGAAGACTCTTGGTAAACACATTTGCAACTTGTTGTGCTGTGGGCAGGTACCGTAAATTAATGGTACCATTATCGATCTCTTCTTTGATGAAGTGTCTATCTATATCCACATGCTTAGTTCTGTCATAATGGACAGGATTGTGAGCAATACTCACAGCAGCTTTGTTGTCACAGTAGAGCTTTATAGGCATATAACTAGGAACCTGAAGCTCTCTTAACATGTGTTTTAGCCAAATACCTTCACATACACCATGAGACAAGGCCTTATATTCAGCCTCAGCAGTACTTCGAGCAACCATAGATTGTTTCTTGCTTCTCCAAGTTACAAGGTTGCCCTACATGTAAATGCAGTACCCTGAAGTTGAGCGCCTATCAATTACAGAACCTGCCCAATCTGGATCAGTGAAGATTTCAACACATCTTGGACCTCCCATTTTAAAAAATAGACACTTTCTAGGAGACCCTTTCAAATATCTCAAAATTCTATAGACTACCTCCAAGTGCCCTTCTTTAGGAGAGTGCATGAATTGGCTCACTACACTTATAGGAAATGCAATATTTGGCCTTGTGTAAGAGAGGTAATTAATCTACCAACAAGGCGCTGGTACCTTCCCTTGTCTATGTCTCTGCCTTCATCCTCATCACCTAGTTTTTTATTAGGTTCCATAGTTGTATCTGCTGGTCTACAACTCAACATACCGGTTTCTTGTAACAAATCCAGCACATATATTTTTTTTTTTTTTTTCTGTGATATGAAAATACCAATGTGACTTTGAGCTACCTCCATTCCTAGGAAATATTTTAGGAGTCTTAGGTATTTTAGCTCAAATGTTGTGTTGAGATATTTCTTCAAGAGTTGAATTTCTCTTAAATCATTACCGGTTATAACCATGTCATCCACATAGACAATGAGGATGGTGATTTTGTCGTCTATTGAGTGTTTGAAAAAACATAGTGTGATCTGTTTGGCCCTGATTGTACCTTCTTTTCTTCACAACTTGGTCAGCCTTTCGAACCATGCTCGAGGAGACTGTTTTAGCCTATAGAGAGCCCTTTTTAATCTGCACACCTTTCCTTTCTGCCCTCAAAACCAAGTGGTATGTCCATGTAAACTTCTTCATTTAGCCTTCCATTGAGAAAGACATTCTTCACATCTAGTTGGTGGAGTGGCTAATCTGAATTTGCAGCCAAGGACAACAGAACTCTTATTGTGTTCAGTTTGGCCACAGGTGCAAATGTTTCTTTATAGTCTATCTCATAGGTCTGAGTAAAACCCTTAGCAACCAACCTTACTTTGTACTTGTCTATGCTTCCATCACTTTTGTATTTAATGGTGAACACCCATTTACAACAAATAGTTTTCTTTCCCGTAGGTAGGTTCTTGAGCTCTTATGTGCCATTTTTTTCAAGGGCATTCATCTCCTCTAAGACAGCTTTCTTCCATTCTGGTTTGGAAAGAGCTTCATCTATATTTTTAGGAATTTCTGTTTTAGAAAGATGAGCAGAAAAGACACAGAATCCAGGGGATAAATTTTTCAATGAAACAAATTTAGAGATAGGATGTTTTGTACATGCTCTTACCCATTTTTTAATGGCAATTAAGAAGTCTTCAAGGTTCTGCTGTGGCTTTGTATGGTTCTCAGCTGGCTTTGCAGGGCTCTTAGTGCTACTGGAGTAAATATTTAGCTCAGATTCTTGGCCTTGCTGTTTGTCTAACTTATCTGCCTTTGAAGAAGGATTCCTTCTTGAATAAACAATAATTTTTGGTTGTTTAGTTTCTGGTATTGTCACAGGTTCAGGTTCTGGTTAACTATTTTTAGGAGGCACGGGATCTACACTTGGGTATGAGATAGGTAGGGGTGTAGGATTAGATTGTAGGGTTATAGGTCAAGATTCTAATTTTGTCTATACAGGATCAATAAGAGGTGTAGGTTCAGGTTCAAAATTGGTTTCCTTACACTCAACTTCAGCTATATTCTCCCCCTGAAATTGAGAGAGGGGAAAGTAAGGGTCTGTTTAAAAAAAAAAAAAGAGTCATCTTTGGACACAAATAGACGTTTGAGAGTGGGAGAATAACATTTATATCCCTTTTGAGTAGGTGAATACCCAATGAACACACACCTATGTGCCCTAGGATCAAGTTTAGATTGTCCAAAAAATGAAAGTGAAAAAAGGTTTTACACCCAAAAAATTTTGGAGTTAGAGAGGAAAACCTATAATGAGGAAAGTTCTTTTGGAAGACCGAGAGTGGTGTATGAAGATTAAGAACTTTGGATGACATTCGGTTTATGAGATAAGCTACAGTTAAAATTGCCTCTCCCCATAGATAATTTGGCACATTCATGGTAAACATAAGGGACTTAGTTACTTCTAGGAGGTGGCAGTTTTTTCTCTCAGAAATCCCATTTTGTTGTGGAGTATGGGCACAAGAACTCTCATGAATTATACCATGGGATGTAAAGTATTCCCCTAAAACAGAATTAAAATACTCCCTGCTATTATCAATTCTTAAGGTTTGAATATTGGTGTGAAACTGATTTTAGACCATAGAGTGGAAGTTTTTGAAGGTGTGAAAGGCTTCAGATTTTTCCTTTAGGAGATATACCCAACATACCCTTGTGTGATCAATAAAGGTGATAAACTACCTAGCTCCTGAAATATTTTTTATTCGAGAGGCTCCCCAAATATCACTATGAATGAGTGCAAATAGGCGAGAAACATTGTAGGGTCTTGCAGCATAAGATACTTGGGTTTCTTTGCTAATTAACAAATTAATCTCACAAGAAAAAGAACTAGGATTCTCATTAATAAATAAGTTTGGAAACAAAATTATGAGATACAAGAAGTTGGGGTGACATAACCTACGATGCCATATCATAATTTGACTAGAATTAGAAACATTAGACACATTGACGGTGAATGCTTGTTTATTCAAAGAGTCATGCTTGTTCCAAAAGTAGAGGCCAATGCTTAACAGTAGCAACAACCAAGAGCAGTCTCACTGTAACAAGCTTAGCTACCAGAGAGAAGCTGTCCTTGCAATGGACCCCCTCAATTTGGTTATATCCTTTGGTAACTAATCTTGCCTTGTAACGATCAATGGTCTCATCAGGCAGATACTTGACCTTATAGACCCATTTGGAGTCAATGGCCTTCTTATCTTTAGGCAAAGGTACTAAGTCCCAAGTATGGTTGGACTCAAGAGCATGCAGCTCTTTGTTCATGGCCTTAACCCATTTATCATTCTTGCTGGCATGATAGTAAGAACAAGGCTCTGGAATAGAGGACACATTTGCAAGAAAACACATGTACTCTTGGGTGAAAAGTGGTGATTGGTGATATGGGAAGGTGGTTAGGGTATAGGATGAAGAACCTAAAGTAAAGGTGCATGGGTAGTAGTAATAGCAGCAGGTAAATCAGAAGGGATGTATGCATTGGAGACAAAATCAGAAAGCCATGTAGGTTTAGATTTTGGTCTAGTGTTATGGAGTAAAGAAGGGATAGGAACAATAGGAGAAATGGAAGGAAGATGTTGTTCAAGTGAAGGAGTAGGAGAAAAACTAGAATGGCTAGATGCAGGAGTTGGAGACACAAGAGGAAAATCTGGTGAGGGGAAAGATTGTGTCTCAGGAGTAGAGATAAGTATAGGAGAATCAAAGAAAGGAATAGAGAGTGAAACTGTACTGCCTTCAGGAGGAAGTTTTTCAAAAGGAAAAATGTTCTCATGAAAGACAACATCTCTGCAAGTGTAAATTTGGTGTGTATGTAAGTCATAAACCCTATATGTCTTTTGTCCAGTGACAAAACCTAGAAAAACACACTTATATGCACGTGCCTCAAATTTGTCTTTGTGAGGGTGAGTGTTAGTGGCATAGCATAAACACCAAAAACACCGAAGAAGACTATAGTCAGGTTTCTTGTTATGTAAAACCTCATAAGGGGTTTTCCAGTTCAGAAGATCAATAGGCAATCAATTTATGATATATGCGGCCATGAGGAGTGAACGACCCCAAAATTTAATAGGTAAGTGTGCTTGAAACATAAGTGCTCTAGCAATTTGAAGGATGTGTTTGTGCTTCCTTTCTACTATCCTATTATGTTGGAGAGTATACACACAGCTCTTGTGATGAAGAATGTCTAACTCAGATAAAAAGGATTGACATGCATTGTTGGTGAATTCTGAACCATTATCTGTTCTAATGCATTTTATGGGTTGTCCAAATTGTGTTTTCACCATATTGAAGAAAAATTTTAAAGTTGGTAATATTTGATGCTTGTGGTTAAGCAAGAATACCCAAGTAGCTCTGTTATGGTCATCTACTATGGTTAACATGTAATGGGCGCCTGATATAGAAGTTGTACTATAAGGGCCCCACAAATCTATGTGCAAGAGATAAAAAATAACAGGTGAGCGAGTGTTGCTAAGTGGAAAAGACAAGCGATGTTGTTTGGATTTGTGACAGATGTCACAAGGTGAAAATTGAGTGGAATCAATAGTGTGTAAAAAAGGGATATGTTGAAGTGCCTTGAAAGAGGCATGACCAAGTCTATTGTGCCATAAAATTTCAGGAGTTTTATTTAAAACAATAGCAGCAGTACAAGGAACATGATTAACAGTACAAGGAATAGGAAGAAAGTCATGAACATAATTACAAGGAGATTTGGCTAAACCATTCTGATTATTACAAACACTAGAATCAACATGAGTATGAAAAGATGTTTTGTCTAAAATGTATAGATTTCCAATGACTTTTCCCACTGCTAGAATGGCTTCAGTCTGTGGGTCTTGTAAAATGCATTTATTAGGAAGAAAGATGAATTGTATCTTAGCTATTTATGCAAGTTTTCTGACTAAGAGTAGGTTAAATTTGAAGCTAGGTACGTAAAGTGCATCTGTGAGTGTAAGAGTTGGGCTAAGATGCACATTTCCTATTAAGTGAACTAGTTTACCAGAACCATCAGGTAAGAAAACAAAAGTTAAATGTTTGACTGATTTTGATTGGTCAAGTAAAGTGAGGTTAATTCACATGTGATTTGAAGCTCCTGTGTCCACTATCCAAGTGCCAGGGTCTATGTTATCCAATGATTGTAAAGCAGAATGAAAAATTGGATGAGAGGTGTTACCTGCAAAGTCTTCAAGGTGGACAAAGTTACTGTGATTTCCTTCAAAGCCATTTTGTGCTTTAAGCAACTTTGACAGCTCCTGTTGAATGATTTATGTCAAGATTGTTCTGTTATCATTTGTCTTTCCAACCCCATGATCCATGTTAGCACCTAAAGGATTATCAACAAAATTGGCCATATGTTTGCCACCTGAAGCTTGATTTCGTTGGTCCTTCAGTTCCTTGTACCATTCTAGGTAGGCATGCAACTTGAAACAAGTATCCTTGGTGTGGCCTTCTATGTGGCAATGAGTACATCTTTCATTCCTTTTTTCATTGTAACTCTACTTCTTTTGGTTGCCCTGGTTTGTTTTTCCATTATTAAAACCCCTTCCCATAGGTGCTTTTACAAACATAGCTGAGTTTTCACCTTTTCCCACCAAGTTAAGATGGACTTCCTTCTGCTTCTCAATTCGCAACAGCATGGAGTAAGCCTTGTTAACTGAAGGTAAAAGGTCCATCACCAAGATTTGGTTTCGTACATGGTCAAACTCATCATTGAGCCCCATCAAAAATTGCAGTAGTTTGCTAGAGTTAGTAAGATCAGATACCTTCTTTGTAACACCATAGTTACAATTTTTACAGGTACACTGCGGTACTGGTTGCACACAAACCAATTCATCCCACAGCTTCTTCAGCTTTGTGAAATACTTCACCATTGATTGATTACCTTGAGAAATGGTACTGATTTCTCTTGAATTTGGTAAATCTGCGGTCCATTGCACTCACCAAACCGTTCTTCCAAATCCAGCTAAAGTTCCTTTGCAGTAGATGCATAGAGGAAGGCTTTGACTATTTCTTTAGAAATTGAATTCAAGATCCATGACTTGATCATACAGTCCACTCGAAGCCATTGATCATAGTCATCAGAATCTTCTTCAGGCATTGCATATCTGCCATCGATGAATCCGAGCTTCATCTTTGCTCCCAATGCGATCTTGATTGATCGATTCTAAGATAGATAGTTATTACCTTTCAAGGATGCTGTGACAAGTTGCATCCCTGGATGATCCGAGTTTGCCAAGCTTATAGGATCTCTATTGAAGCTATTCGTCGATTTCTTATGCGATGCTCTAGTCGCAGTTGCAAAATCCATTTTTGACAGAATTGATATAGAGTAATCTACTCAATTCTTCTTTAGAGTTTCAACAAGATGAAGGTTCAGGAAAATCTAGATTGATTTACTTTGATACCATGTAAAGTCTCAGATGAAGGTAAACCAGAAAGCAAAGGAAAGAAAACTGACAGAGAGGACTTGTGGAAACTTTCAGTATATTCAGTCAACTCAATTGATTCTGTACATATGCATTCCTATATATATAGTAACAGAACAATACAAAGATAGCCACGTAAGCATAACAGATCAACTAAGCTAACTAATTATTAACAGACTATCTAACCTTAGTTAATGTACTAACTACACTTAGTAAGTTAACTAACTAATCTGGTATAAGTGACTGACAAAAAGTTAAATAATCTCTCAACAACTAAGTACAAACTATCGGTGACAATTCAGGACAAGTTAAACCAAAAAATGGGACAACAGGCTTCATCTTCTAAGTCATCTATGGAGGTTGATACCGAATAATGTAGAAATTGTAAGCATTATATTCCTAGTAGGACTATTGCACTACATGAAACTTACTGTAGTAGACATAATGTTGTCTGCCAGCATGCTGGTTGCAGGGTTGTTCTTAGGATTGAGGAGTCCAAGAACCATATTCACTGTGATTGGTGTGGTCAAGCATTCCAACAGGGAGAATTGGAAAAGCACATGAAAGTTTTTCACGAGCCACTTCACTGCCCTTGTGGAATAGTCCTTGAGGAAGAACAAATGGTGAGTTGTATGTTTCCCTGCTCCTTTCCTTCCGTATTATGCAACCTTTAATTTTTTTCCCCTTATTAGTCTTCCTTGTCTCTGTATCTCTGGTTTGTTATTTTAATTAGTGTTTTTTGGTACAAACTGTCTGTCAAAATTTATCTTTTCTTAGCTATTTGGTTTGACTTTTAATATCAATTGCAAATGCATTGGTCATATTGAATTTTGTTACCCATATTAAGCAGGCAGGGAATGATCATTCATGCACTATTTTCATTTGGAAGTGTGTCCTTTTGTTGTTAGGGTAATTTCCACCCTCCATTTGGTTAGATAATGAGACTCTGCGTATTATGGTAGAAAATTTCTCATTGCTGAATTGTTCCAACTTCCTAGATTTTAAAGACAACCTAGAATTGTGGAAGATTTATTTATTTATTTATTTTTCCTGAGGCTATATAGTAGGCATGAATTCTTTTAGAAGTTGAAATCTATTAATAGAAATTGAGGTTAAAACATATTCCAAGTATTCCTATATATATATATATATATATATATATATATATATATGGGCTATTTCTCTTTGAGCTAAAATAATGTTAATGTAAATCTTTCGAGTTAATATATATCTTGATCCCCTGTTAGAAATACAGCTAGATTACTTGTTTTTTAATTGAATTCTTAGGAAAGATGTGTGAAATATATAAGACTAAAACCCCATTTTCGTCGCTCACTATATTAGGCGCTATCAATTTCGTCCCTCACTGTAAAAATATTGTAATCAAGTCCCTCACTTTTGAAATTCGTTTCAATTAAATCCTTCCATCTAACTTTCGCTAAGTTGACTGACAGAAATGCTGATGTGGCCATTAAAGGGTGATATGTCACTGTTAAATGCTATGTTGCCAGCCTGTGTGGAGCATCATTTGCTGACTGGGCCAAAACTAGAATGATGTCGTTTTAATTTGTAAAAAAATGAAGCCCTAATCCCCTTCCTTCCATCGAGCACCATTTGAAACTGTTTGGAGAAACGTTGTGGCGATTTAGAGAAGAACAATTGTAAGAACTGATAGCCTAATTTATCCTAAGCGTATCGCATTTCAAAGGTGGAGGTTGGGGGATTGTTGTTTGTGATTTGTTAAAAAGTGTAGCGATTCGGAGAGGAAAAACCCTAAGAAGCGGTTGCAGAAGCTATTGCATATCAAAGGTTGAGGTTTCGATATTGATTTTCCTAGGACGTGCAATTTTGCAGTGATTCAGATACAAGGTTAGTGTCTTCTGAAAACATGTTGCGTATTTGCTAGTTTGAATAAATAATTTGTTTTGTGAAAAACTTGTTATGTGGTCCTGCATGTGATATGGGTACCTAATGTTGTGAGAAATCCTAATGCAAGTGTACGTTATCGTTTCCAAGTAATAAGATGAGATAGAGTATCGTTCCCACGAGGACTAACGTATCAACTACTAAAATTTGGTTAACCTTAATTTTATCTAATCAATCAATGTGTAGAGATTTTCAAGAAGCAACTTAAAGTAGAATAAAAATGAATTAAACCAGAAAAATAACAAATTAAACCAGTAAAATGATAGAATTATAAAGAGAGAAAAATATCTAGGGCTTTTGATTTCACTATAGCTATTCCGATTTGCTATTTCTAATTCATTAACCAAGAATAACCTTCCTAATTGCTAGCCAAGAACCATAAATTATTTATTAGTCTTTCCCAAGGTCAAACAAACATATTTCTAAGTTATGAACCCACAATATTCCTATGTGACTTGCGAACAACCTAGAAATTCACTTAATTCTATAGTTCTTTTTAAATATCTATATAGGCCATGGAGGTATATTCCTATCCTACATGCAACATATGTTCTTAATCTCTATGATCTTTAATTATAAATTATCTCTCAGTCTCATTGTAATTATCTAATCAACTAATGGGTGATCAAGCAATTAGAAGCATGAAGATTTGAGAAGAAGAAGACGATTTAATAAAGGAGTTCTTGAATTAAACAAATAGAAAATAATAAATCATTCTAGCTAGGCTACATCATAGCCCTAGAAGAAAATTTAGTTCATAGCAGATGAAAAGAACATGATAAAATTAAATCTAGACATGGTTCAAAGGGAAGAAAAATAAAAACTCTAAAGAGAAACTCTAATCTTCTTGTGCCCTTCTCCAATCCTTATTTTTGCTCTCCTCCTTGCCTCCAAAAAGTCCAAAAAAGGATCCCTTTAAGAATTCCTAAAATTTCCTATTTATACTCTCTCTAAAAGCCCTAAAGAAACTAAGGAAAAATAACACACATTTAGAAAAATTGCAAGGGCGCCGCGGCTCTAGATTTTCTGTGCCACAACGCTGCCTCTCTACCAAAAAACACCAATTTTCTCCTCGCACGAGCGTCACAGCGCTGAGTTGCTGCCCTGCTTTTAAATTTCATGCTCTAGGAGCCACAGCTTTGGGTTTTGGGCACCGCGGTGCTTGAATTCTGGTATAGAAACTTCCCAATTCTTCAATTCTTCATTCTAACCTATGAAACCTACAATTTAACATAAAACATCCCGTTTAGATGATGATTAATCTCAATAAACAACCAAATAATTAAGTAAAAGAGATCTAAAGAGTGGATATAAAACCTACTCAACACCTAATATCTGTTTTGTTGAGATAATTAGTAGATGGTGCTCCGTAATATCTGTTAATTTTTTTTTCTTTTTGATAAGTCGGTTTTATACTGCTTATCTCGTATTATTCATACTTGATTTTTGTTCCCTCTTCAGTAATTTAGGGTAAGCTTTCACAAATTTAAGACTCCTTTTGTAGGTTTATGTTTTGGAAAACCTTGAAAGCAATTTCGGAGCAAGAAATGAGTAAAATCATGTATTTTGGACTAAAGGCAAAAACTTGGGCGCCGCATCCCCCACTCAGGGCGTCGCGGCGCCCTAACACGACGAACAACAAGAGTCCATGGACTTGAGCGCTGTAGCCCCCTAAACCAGGCGCCACAGTGCCTATGATCAGGAATCAGCAGACTGAGGACAAAGACTTAAGCGCCGCAACACCTTATACCAGGAGCCACAGCGCCCTTAGAACGTAAAAGTTTGGCGCCACAGTGCCCTATACCAAGCGCCGTAGCGCCCCAATGTCGGGATTCAACAAGGCTCAGATAGAAACTAGGGTGCCGCAGCGCCCATCAGGCAAACACCAGGAGGCTGCAGCGCCCAAACCTAAAGCTGCAGCCCCCGACAGTTAACTCGGGATTTGACTTCTGGACTTCCTAATTTCACTAGGACTCTTACTTTATTTTAATTATTTTTTCTCCTAAATTTCCTAGGACCTATAAATATGACTCTTAAAGTCTAAATTAGGGTTTCACACTTTTTAGAGAAGAGGCAAGAGGAAAAGAGGAATCAAACTTGAAGATCGATATTTTCGACATCGAATCGTCACATCCAATAGTTTAATTCTTCATCTCTCTTGTAACTAATGTCTAATTTGTGTGTGAAAGTGTTTTCTGCATTCATTATGAACTAATTCCACCGTCTAAGGTGGAGATGTAGCCTAGCATAGGACATATTGTTTCTAATGAATTAATCAAAAGATCGTCTTGTCAATTGAGTTTTTAATCTCCATACTTAATGCTTCTGTTTGACTGGCCATCAATTTAGATGAGTTGGTGATTACAATAATACTGGAAAGTTAGTTGTAATTGAAGACCATAAGGATTAAGAACATAAACTACATAAGGGATAGGAATATACTGCTATGGTTTATGTAACCGTTAAAAAGAACTATAGAACAAATTGAATTCCTAGATTATTCGAAAAATAACATAGGAATATAGTGAGTTCATAGTTGGGAATATATTTGTTTGACCTTGGGAAAGACTAATAAATAACTTAAGGTTCTAGGCTAGCAATTAGGAAGATCGTTATTGATTAATGAATT
Source organism: Cercis canadensis (assembly GCA_003255065.1). Lineage (NCBI taxonomy): Eukaryota > Viridiplantae > Streptophyta > Magnoliopsida > Fabales > Fabaceae > Cercis > Cercis canadensis. The sequence goes on along the minus strand of QAOA01003371.1, from coordinate 30,843 downwards.
AGGAATAAAGATCCGGACTAGCTACGATGAAATCGACATCCTAGATACTTTCTCGCTATTTTCTTACTCATTTTATAAGTGATTATTCTTTGTTTACAATTTTGCATTTAGTTATCGCCATAATTCACTTATCCATCATCTAGATAAAATTAGAATATGCATAATTTTGGTACTTATTAGCTACAGTCTCCGTGGGATGATACTCTATCTCACTTCTTTATTACTTGATTACGACACGTGCACTTGCATACACTTTTTACATAACACTTTTCATTTTTGTGCTATTCTATTATGTTATATCATTATTGTGTTTGTTGTGTGTTAATGGTGGTCTCTCCATGAAAATTGATTTTCTTTTGTAATGGTGGTCCTTGGTGTTTCTTCTATTACTATAATATTGTTGTTTATTGTTGTTGAAGTGTTTAGGAACCTATGTAGTTAAACTAGCATGTGAAATTTAGGGCTTTAATATCATTTATACTCAGGAGTGTTGTCAATTTTGGTAGGTATGGTTCCAAATTTGGTGGGTCTATTTGCAGAAAAAGTTAGTAGGGATAAAGCTTTTTGATTGTAAATGGGGAAATTTTAGTGACAGGCTTTTGGTACCTTTTATTTTGTGACACATTGATGTTCATGATATGACATTCTCTCTCTCTCTCTCTCTCTCACTGTAATCAAGTCACTTGGTAATTTATATAAAACAAATTAACACTTTAACACTTTACTGACCAGAACTTTAACTTGACTTGGACTAAAATGAGCGTAACCCTGCTTGAACTGAGGAAAACTATGTAAACTACCTCCATTATTTAAGTTTGAACTAAATTCAATTAAATTGCTTTTCTGAAACTTAAATGTGAGAAACTGTGGCCATCATGAAAATTTGACCTATTGAATTGGATATGCTAGGAAAGATATGCTTCTAGCTAATGAGGTTAATTCAAGCCAACAGAAAATGAATAAATATTTGTTCTAGAATTTTTCCTAGTTATCTCTGAAAATGGTTAAAAGATGTATGCAGTGGGAAAATATATGCGTGGGAGTATTAGGACTTGTTGAACCTTGTGTATTTTGTATGTAGTGGGAAAATGATATGTTGTCTACTGTTTCCATTTGGTCTTTTATATATTGTCTACTTTTTCCTATTTGGTCTTTAATATGTTGTCTTTTATCTTATAACAAAATGTCATTTATCCTATTTACTGTGGCCCTATATCATGGAGGATGTTTTAAGAAACAACCTCATGTGGCTTATGTTGGAGGGAGTGTAACAAAATGAGATTATTGTGATCCCGACAGGTTTTCAATACATGTGTTATGGGATGTCCTTTAAGAATTAAGCTACTATAGTTATAGGGAATTGTGGTATCAAATCCTTGGGCTTGACCTTGGTAGTGGTCTAAGGGCTTTAAGGAAGGATGTAGATACATTAGATATGGTGGCAAATTTAACTAGTGAGGAAGTCATTAATGTATATGTGAAGTATAATGTTGCTAAGGTAGAGTTAGTTCCTGTTATTGAGGATGCATGCAGGCCCACAGAGGAAGAAGATATGGATGCAGAGGGAGAAACTGTGGAAACAGATAAAGAAGGAAGACATGCAGATGACTGTGATGATCAGACAAAAAAAGGAGAAAGGCAGAATAAGGGAGTAGTAAGGGAAGCATAAGAAGAAAGGCACAATGAGGGAGAACAATGACAAGTAGAAAGGGAATAACACAGTGAGGGAGAACACATGGATTCAAAAGAAGAAATCAGGCACACACATAAAGAAATAGGGCACATAAAGAATGAAGACATGAACTCGGAGGAATACATTGATGATGAGGAATGGCATATAATGGACTCGGAGGAATACAGTGATGATGAGTCATATGCTATGACTGATAATGGCTCAGATGAAGAAGATGATGACTTATTTGAGATATAGACAGAATGAAAGACATGCAATGAAGTTCATATGAACATGACTGATGTTATTAATGATGAAGTAGATGGGCTACAAGGTAATCCATTCGACGGTGACGATACATATGAGAGTGAAGAATTGATGAGCTGTGCAAATTTTGATGAAGAAAAATGTCAGAAAAAGAAGATGAAGTGACTTGAGTTTAATGAAAACGTGGCTTATGGGAGTGTCACATTTGAGGTGGGGATGGTGTTCAAGAACATGGCAAGCTTTAAGCAAGTCGTGAGAGACTACACAGTGTATGAAGGGAGGCAGGTAAAGTTTGTGAAGAATGATACAATAAGGTGTAGGGTGAGGTGTAAAAATGCTTGTCCATGGGAGATTTTATGCAGTTGGACCAAGGACATTCAGTCTTTTCAAGTGAAGATTTTCAATCCAAACCATAACTGTTCCTGCTCATTGAAGATACCACAAGCTAGTTCTAAGTGGCTTGCTGACAAGTTGATTTATTTTCTCAGAACAGTAACAAGGCCGACAGGATGTGATGTTATCAATCACATTAGGAACATGTACGTCATGAACGTGGCTATTCCCAAGGCATATAGATCATGAAATAGGGCAAGACAAATAATGGAAGGAAGTGAAAGGGAGCAATATGCTGAGCTGTGAGATTATTGTCAAGAGTTAAAGAACTCTAACAAGAAGAACATTATTCTGTTAGTTGTCAACAAGCCACAACTTCATTTAATGTCTACCTTTGATAGCATTTATATATGTTTTGATGCTTGTAAGCAAGGATTCTTAGCTGGTTGCTGGCCCATGATTGGAGTAGATGGGCATTTTTGAAAGGGTATTACGGGGGTATTCTATTGGTTGCTATTGGACAAGATGGTAACAATGAGTTTTTTTCCAATTGCAGTAGCAGTTGTTGGCAGAGAGATAAAGGAAACATGAACTTGGTTCCTTACCCTATTACTTGAAGATATTGGGAGAGATTGTAGATGGACATTCATTAAAGACAGGCAAAAGGTAATAACTCTATGGCCATAAACAGTTCATGTTGTGTTTGTTTTTCTTGCAATTTTTTCTTGCTAAAAGTTTGAATGGTAATATACTGATTTATGCATATGTGCAAGGCTTGGTTCCTACTTTTGAGTCTATATTTCCCAAGGTGGAACACAGGTATTGTGTGAGGGCATATCTACACAAACTCTGCCAGAAACTTCAAAGAGAAACAATGCAAAGATATGTTGTGGGCTTTTGCAAGATCTACAACCATGAAGACTTTTAATGATAACATGCAAAAGTTGAAGGATTTCAATATCCATGCTTGGGATTATCTAAACAAGATAATCCAAGGATGTGGACTAGAGTTGGATTTAGTATATATTCAAAAAACCAGGTCTTGACCAACAATATATGTGAGCAGTTCAACAACAAGATTCTACTAGCAAGGGGTAAGCTTATAGTGTCAATGTTGGAAGACATTAGGCTTTACATTATGAACAAGATGACTGGTAATAGAAAGAAGATGGATAGATTCAAGGAGGAAATTTGTCCTAAGGTTAAACATTTACTTTCAACACTTATGTGGGACAGTAGGCAGTTGTTACCTTATTGGATAGGGGACCCAGATGAAGCTCAGTTTGAGATCTCTGTTGATTCACACACTAGATTTGTGGTGAATATTAAAAAAGGGACATATAGCTGTAGAGTGTGGGATCTTTGTGGTATTTCCTGTGTGCATGCCATTTGTGCTATTTCTTGGCACCATGAACATGCTGATAAATTTGTACATCCATATTTAAGGACTGATGCATTTAGGGTTGCGTACACGCCTTTCATAAATGTTGTTAATGGCAGAAATTTGTGGCCATCTATTGGACTTGATCCGGTTCAGCCACCACCATTGAAAAGACCAGCTGGCAGGCCCAAAACTCAGAGGAAAAAGGATCCTGTGGACAAGGAAGAAAAACAACAAGCACAAGAACAAGAACAAGCTCATAATTCATACAAGATGCAGAGAAGATTGGTGCATACATGCTCAAAATGTGGCAGAGATGGACATAATAAAAGGAATTACAAGGGGCCTCCTGCTAAAAAAAGTTAATAAACCTAAGGTAAATCCAGTTTAATTTCATACCTTACTAAATATGCTTATAGTTTTCTACATATGACATCTATTTCATCATGCATAATTAGACATCAAGTAGAGCTAAAACACCACAGAAAGTATATGAAGCTGGTGAGAATCCTACTGTTGTAACAAAGAGGCCTCTTGGTGAAGGTTATTCTGCTACTACACTGGACAATAGCTAACAAGTGAGGTTTCCTAGGCCTGACCTATCAAGCTGTTTGTTTCTTTTAATGCCACTAACCTTGTCCCTGTTTTTCTGTTGCTGTTTGTGAATGTGCAGACCCATCTGCAACCCTTTACGAGGCAAACATTAAAGACAACAAGTGAAAGAGTGAGAAGAGCATATAGATCCTATGTCCATGGGTCCCAAGAGACTGTACAAAGCAACACCACACTTGGGTATGGGCCAACTAATATAACAAATGGGCCAACTGCAAATGGAACTGGGTCACTAGGAAAGAGGACTTGGGTCACTGCAACAAGGGCATCAAAAGATTGATTATGATTTCATGTTGGCATTTAATGCATTTTGTTACATTTTGGAATCTTGTTACATTTTGGGATTTTGTTACATGATTGGTAATTATTGGGAGGTTTTGTGATACATTTTGGAATTGTATTATTCAAAGGTTTTGTGAAACTGTATGTAATACGAAATTTGTACTTATCAATGCAAATGAATTTTTGGTAATTTGCCAGAAATTGGTGTCTACTGTTTCCAACTTCTGTGTCTGTTTTTCTTGCCAGAAATTTGTGAATTGGTTGTTTCCACTATACTGACATACATACTGGACAATGGGTCCATGATCTTTAATGTCTCTTAAGTGTGGTAGTTTGAGAATTGCAATATTGTTTGACAAAATGCTTCACATAAATGTGTCAATTGGAATTGCATACAACAAAATAGCATAATTAGCTTCTGTTAATTTTTTTTATTCAAACCTCACATTCACCATTAACTACAAAGGACAACAAGGAATGCACACAACCATAAACAATAACTACTTCTCACCATATGGAACTTTTCAACATCAATATTTTAAATAGGATACACCATTACACATTTAAAACCATACCAATATGATACAAACAGTTTAAACTAAATGACATGAAAATCAAATCCAATCCAACTCAAAACAAGCATTACCCCTAACACCCTAACCCAACTTTTCTATTGTCTTATCCTGTTCAATGGCAATGGACTTCATTTTCTTCAAATCATTCTTTGTCTTCAACTTAAACTCCTTCAAAGCCATGACTCTATCCTTAAGACCCTCCAAGCAATCCACTTTACACAAAATCTCTTCTATGACATAAACATTGACATGGTTTGAAAATTAGCACCCATCTGCTCATTCAAAAAATTTACACCTCAAATCAGTCATCTTGTACAATGGGCACCTCAGAAATGCCCTACCTGAATTATTTCCTATCTTCGATTTCAGCAACACACAAGGGAGGCCATTCTCGCATACCTTTCCACCACCACCAGCATTTGAAAAAGAAGAATTACCTAAAAATGAATCCCTAACACCTCCTATTCTTCTTTTTCTTTGAAAATGCAAAGCTTGAAGGTGTGGATTGAAGCTTCAGAATGCAACACTTGAAAATCCCTTTCTCCGTCGACTGCCTCTTTTAACTGGAGCACGGTGGCTGCAATGTAGAAGATGATGGTTTGAGGGCATTTAAAATGAGACAAACAACATCGTCCTTGCCTAATCAGCAAATGATGCTCCCCACGGGCTGGCGACGTGGCATTTAATAGTGACATATCACCCTTTAATGGTCACATCAGCATTTTCGTCATTCAACTTAGCGGAAGTTAGACAGAGGGATTTGATTGAAGCGAATTTCAAAAGTGAGGGACTTGATTACAATATTTTTACAGTGAGGGATGAAAATGGGGTTTTAGTCAATATTATAAAGTTTTCCAATTTTATTTATTTATTTGACTTTTTTGTCAGGTTGAACACCAAGCCTTAGTTTGCCCCTTGCATCTAATCTCATGCTGCTTTTGTGGTGATATGATTCAAGTTCGAAGTTGTGCTATGGACTACCGAGACAAAATAAGAGGATTATCAGAGCACGAGAGTATTTGTGGGTCCAGGACTGCCCCATATGATTCTTGTGGGCGTTCAGTGATGTTGAAGGACACGTATATACACCATATTGCAGTTCATTAAAAAGGTTGATGTTCATCCTCCTTGCTTCTTATTTATTGAACTTACAGGAATCTGGGTAATAAAATAAAATGAAAAAGAAACCTGGGGAAAAAATGTGGAGGAGGGAGTTCAATAAGTTGTAACATGTGTAATTGATTGTGGATGTATAAAATTGTCTGATCTTATGTGCCAAAAAAATAAAAAGAATTATTGATCATTTGATATACCAGGAGTAGCCTACCATATGTAGTTGTGTAACTTGAGATATGTTAGCATTTGTTAACCCTGCTCGTTTGTTTGGTTTCGAATTGAAACTTGAGAACATTCATTTGGGCAATGTTTCTCTTGTTGTCCTTTTAATAAGTAAATTAAAGTAGAATTCTAAGCTTAAGTTGTATAAGTAAGGTTAGAAAACAATGTATTGCTGTCCTGTAAAGCTTTGAACTTTTGTGCAAATAAGCTCTTTCACTGCTAAAAGACGCAAAATTCCCTAGTAAAATAATCTGTTGTTATGGTATTGGTTTTCTCAAGTTGCTTTGAGCTAATTCCTCAAATTAATTACTGGGGAGTTCAACTATGATCTTCAATCATAAGTACTTATAGCATATTAGTCTAAAATATGTCAAAAAAGGTTGAGGTCTTAAGTGCGAATTTTCATTCTTTCTTATTCCAGTGAGAAAATCTAGCTCTAATTATTCTCCAAATCTAGCTCTAATTAATTCCAGCATAGTCACTGCACCTTTTTGGGGTTGCAATATATTAGTGAATACTAGTATGGTATTAGTGAATAGGACATTTAATTCTTTTCGTGTGGGGTATCTTGGGCAGCAAAAAAATATTGCAAGCCTATATTGAATCAATATATGTTGAAAAACTCATCATACAGACACTTGGGGTCTACACCTCCCATCCTAGTCAGTCAACTATGCCCGGGATTTCTACTCAAAATTTAATTGCACCATAACAGACAAGTGAGAGTGTCTTGGCATTCCCTTTTAAATGTCCAAATCAAATCCAAGTCTAAGTATCCCATTCTACAAGCTATATGGATAGGTTTACTCAGACTTAGTCATGTGTTGATAAATGTGATACTTGTGATAATAAAACCTATGAGAAAGTTTCAACAACTTGCTGTGAAGTTGCATATATGTTCCCTCTTTTGTTTTTTGTGGAAATTTAATTTCTAAATAAATGTGATCTTATGTACTAGAAAGATTGTCTAATCTTATGTGCCCAAAAAAAAAAAATTATTGATCATTTGATATACCAGGAGTTGCCTACCATATGTAGTCGTGTAACTTGAGATATGTCAGCATTTGTTAATCCTGCTCGTTTGTTTGTTTTCGAATTGAAACTTGACAACATTCATTTGGGCAATATTTCTCTTCTTGCCCTTTTAATAAGTAAGTAAATTAAAGTAGAATTCTGAGCTTAAGTTGTAGAAGTAAAGTTAGAAAACAATGTATTGTAGTACTGTAAAGCTTTGAACTTTTGTGCAAATAAGCTCTTTCACTGCAGAAAGCCGAAAATTCCCTAGCAAAATAATCTGATGTTATGGAATTGGTTTTTTCAAGTTCTTTTGGGCTAGTTTCTAAAATCAATTACTAGTGTGTTCAACTTTGATATTCAATTAAGCGCGTATAGCATAATTAGTCTAGAATATCTAAAAAAAAATCAAGGTTTTAGGCTCAAATTTTCATTCTTCTTTATTCCACAATTTCTACTAAGAATTTACTTGCACCATAACAGACAAGTGAGAGTGTCATGGAAGTCCCTTTTAAATGTTCAAATTAATCAAATCCAACTCCAAGTATCCCATTTTACAAGCTACATGGACAGTAGGACAAGTCTACTCAGACTCAGCCATGTCACATGTGTGCATAAATGTGATACTTGCGATAATAACAAGCATGAGAAAATTCAACAACTTGCTGCGAAGTTGCATAGATGTTCCCTCTTTTGTTATTTGTGGGAATTTAATTTCCACATAAAAGTGATCTTATGTGCTAGAAAGATTGTATGATCTTATGTGCTAGAAAAAAAAAAAAAAAGAATTATTGATCATTTGTTATACCAGGAGTTGCATACCATATGTAGTCGTGTAACTTGAGATATGTCAGCATTTGTTAATCTTGCTTGTTTGTTCGTTTTCGAATTGAAACTTGACAACATTCGTTTGGGCAATGTTTCTCTTCTTGCCCTTTTAATAAGTAAATTAAAGTTGAATTATGTGCTTAAGTTGTTGAAGTAAAGTTAGAAAACAATGTATTGCTGTACTGTAAAGCTTTGAACTTTTGTGCAAATAAGCTCTTTCATTGCCAAAAGCCGAAATTTCCCTAGCAAAATAATTTGATGTTATGGAATTGGTTTTTTCAAGTTGTTTTGGGCTAGTTTCTTAAATCAATTACTAGTGTGTTCAACTATGATCTTCAATTAAGCACATACAACATAATTAGTCTAGAATATCTCAAAAAAAAAAAAATAGAGGTTTTAGGCTCAAATTTTCATTCTTCTTTATTCTGCAATTTCTACTAAGAATTTACTTGCACCATAACAGACAAGTGAGAGCGTCATGTCAGTCCCTTTTAAATATCCAAATTAATCAAATCCAACTCCAGGTTTCCCATTCTACAAGCTACATGGACAGCAGGACAGGTCTACTCAGACTCAGCCATGTCACATGTGTGCATAAATGTGATACTTGCGATAATAACAAGTATGAGAAAGTTCAACAACTTGCTGCGAAGTTGCATAGATGTTCTCTCTTTTGTTATTTGTGGGAATTTAATTTCCAATAATGTGATAATAGCAAGAAACAAAAAGTTCTACCCAAATTTTCTCTTGCGAACTTAATTCTGCAAATATAAGATCATATCGTGTAAGGAACACATAATTAATTGGAAGCCACATATAAGAAATGTAAAAATTGAAACCCTCTCACTTGATTTGGCCAAGCATGCATCTTTGAATTTTTTGCTTCTTCTTAATTAGCTATAAATATTCCTGAATTAGTAAAAATTCTACACCATAGGCTTTCAAAGTTACAAATCTGAAGAGCAGAATAGAAAAGGAAAAGCAACTTTGAACTTGTAAACTACTTATGCGGTGGTTACAGTTTTTATACCCAATGCTTCTCCATTTCTTCCTTTTTCATTTTCTTTCCTATTGTGCTATTTTGGTGCCACTGTGCAACCATGTAATTATTTTTGAAATGTAGAGCAACAAGCTCTGTATGTCCCTTTTGGGTGTGGTTAGTTACGTTTCACTTACGGTATTAATAATGGACATGAACTCGCACTGAACCTACTTAAATCTTTTTTTTTTATGTATATATATAATCAAATATATTTTCCACCTCTTGTACTTCAAGGGCGACCTTCTCCACAAAAACATTTCAAGAAGTCCAAGTCTCCTATGTGGAACAAGGACAGCTCTTGAGTCAAGTACGCTGCACTTTCTTCTCCTTTTATATATATATATTTTAATCTATTCTCTCTTGTTTGATTTCTATTTATCAATACCTATGTAATTGATATGCTTTTCTTTTTCTTTCTCTCTAGCTACCAACCCACTTGAAAACCGCAAACCATTTAAATTATTTTTGTATGTTTTATAATACACTTACAGTTAAGTAACAAGGTTGTTATGGTAAATCTTGGCATGGATAATTTGAATGTTCTTTTTTATTTTAGTTGGCAAAATGTGTATGCATTTCTTACTATAAATAGTCATCTGTAGATGATATTTCCTGAGCTATGGGATTCTTATTCTATCTTTAGGATATACTTGCTCAGATTTTACAACTTAGAAACAATTTTATTGTAGCTTCTCAAATTAAATGTAGTTTTATATAAAGTGTCCGTAAATTAGTGTATGAAATCAAAATATCTTAAAAAATGTTGAGGTCCAAAGTTCAATTTTTCATTCTTTCTTATTCCAAAAAAAAAAAAAATCTAGCTTTGTCAAGCTAAAAGAAAAAGAAAAAGAAAAAAAAAAAACAATTTAATTGTTTCCGTGTGGGGGTGCCTTGGGCAGTAAAAATTCTTGCAAGCCTATATTGAATCAATATATGTTGAAAAGCTCATCATATAGAATTGGGCACTTGTGGCCTATACCTCTCATCCTAGTCAGTCAACTATGCCCACAATTTCTACGGTATAAACTATTGCCTATCAAAGTTTTAGCTTTCAATAGACAAGTGGGAGTGTCATGACAGTCCCTTTTAATTGTCTAAATCATATCCAAGTCCAAGTATCCCATTCTACAAGCTACAATATAAATATTGCTGCCAAGTTGCATAGATTTTGCCTCTTTTGTCATATGTGGGATTTTAATATCCATATAAATGTGATAATAGCAAGAAATAGAAAGTTGTACCCAAATTTTCTTGTATCAACTTAATTTCCACAAATCTAGGACCACATTGTCTGAGAAATACATAATTACTTGGAAGTCATTGTCCAGAATATGTAAGGATTGAAACCCTCTCACTTGGTTTGGCCAAGAAAACATCTTTGAATATTTTGCTTCTTAATTAGCTATAAATATTCGTAAGTTAGTTGAAATTCTGCACCGTGCGCTTTCAAACTTGCAGAATCTCAAGAGCAGAAAAAAAGAGGAAAAGCTTTGAACTTTGAACTTGTAAACTAGTTATGCTGTGGTTACAGTTTTTATATCCAATCCTTCTTCACTTGATCCTTTTTCATTTTCTTTCCTATTGTTCTTCTTCGGTGCCATTGTGCAACCATGACCAAAGCTCTGCCTTGCTTCTTTTCAAGAACTCATTCTCTCTTAGTCGTTCAATTTCTGAAGAATGTGATGGATCACAATCTTCTTATCCTAAGACAGCATCATGGGAAAATGGTACTGATTGCTGCTTGTGGGATGGAGTCACTTGCGACACCATCTCTGGCTATGTGATTGGCCTTGACCTCAGCTGTAGTTGGCTTCAAGGTAGATTTCATCAAAACAACACCCTCTTCCAACTTACTCATCTTCAAACAATCAACCTTGCTCACAATGATTTCAATGGGTCTCAGATGCCTTCTCACTTTGGTGGGCTTGGGACTCTTACATATCTAAACTTATCTTACTCTGCATTCAATGGCGAAATTCCTTCCAAAATGGCACAGCTGTCCAAATTGGTCTCACTTGATCTCTCTGGGAATTTCTTCTCAAGGTTTGAACCATCCCCATGGAAAAAGCTCATTCAAAATGCAACAGATTTAAGGGAGCTTGTTTTAGATGGAGTAAATATGTCTTTCATTAAACCAAGCTCTTTGTCTTTACTCATGAATCTGTCATCTTCTTTGGTCTCTCTTTCTCTTTCTTATACTAGATTGCAGGGAAATTTGTCAGATAACATTCTTCGTTTGCCAAATCTTCAAAAGTTTGATCTGTCATGGAATCAGGATCTAAAAGTTCAACTTCCAAAGTCTAATTGGACCACTCCTCTCAAGTACTTGCGTCTCAATGAAATCAAATCCATAGAAGGAAATCTGCCTGATTCTATCGGCTATTTCATGTCTCTTAAGTATTTGGGTCTTTCTAATTTGGAATTGCCAGGAATCATTCCGCCATCTTTTGGGAACCTCACTCAACTAACTGGTTTGGTTCTGGATAATTGCAAATTGCAAGGTGCAATTCCAAATTGGATGTTTGACCTTGTTAATCTTACTGACTTAAGACTTTCATCAAATAACCTAAGTGGTCATGTGGAATTTCACCAATTTTCAAAGTTGAAAAATTTGCAATACCTCAATCTTTCTGATAATAAATTTTTTCAATTAGCTTTGATGATAGTGCCAACTACACAATTCCCAACTTTCAAAAATTATTTTTATCTTCTTGTAATATTGATAGTACTTTTCCTGAATTTTTAGCACAACTTAAAAATATGCATTACTTAGATCTCTCTAATAACAAAATTCGTGGAAGGGTTCCCAAATGGTTGAATGATGTAGGAAAAGATTCCTGGGTTTATTTGAATCTTTCTCATAATTTTTTGACATCAGCTCCTCATCTCTCAAGTATGAAACACATATCCTATATCGATCTTAGCTACAACTTTTTGCAAGGAGATCTTCCAATTCCACCCTCTAGCACCTATTTATTTTCTGTCTCAAATAACAAATTGACAGGAGATATCTCTTCTGCAATTTGTAATGCAAGCTCACTTGACGTACTCAACTTGTCTCACAACAACTTGAAAGGCCACATTCCACAATGCCTTGGAAACATCCCATACCTTTCAATTTTGGATCTACAGATGAACCATCTTTCTGGAACTATACCAGGAAACTTTTCTAAGGAATTGAAGACCCTGAAATTCAATGGCAACCAACTGGAGGGACCCTTGCCTCAATTTTTGGCTCAATGCAAACAATTGCAAGTTTTGGATCTTGGAGAGAACAACATAGAGGATATATTTCCCAGTTGGCTTGATTCACTTTCTGATTTGCAGGTACTCGTTTTACGAGTTAATAAGTTCTATGGTATCATTCCAAGATTCAAGACCAAGCATCCCTTCCCCAAGCTAAGGATTTTTGATGTGTCAACCAATTCTTTCAGTGGTCCTTTGCCAACAGCATACATCAAAAACTTTAAAGGAATGATGAATGTGGACAGAGGTACAAGTGGTTTACAATATATGGGAAACAATTTACATTTTTCTGGTTCTGTGGTGGTCACATGGAAAGGGCTTCCTAGGTTAGTGAGGATTTTAACTATTTTCGCAACCATTGATTTATCAAATAATTTGTTTGAGGGAGAAATTCCAGAAGTTATTGGTGAGCTCAATTCACTCATAAGGCTTAACCTTTCACATAATAGAATCAATGGTACCATTCCTCAATCATTGACAAATTTGACAAATTTAGAATGGTTAGATCTCTCATCAAACAAGCTCAAAGGTGAGATTCCTATGGCATTGACCAATCTGACCTTTCTTTCATGGCTGAACCTTTCCCAAAACCAACTTGTGCGAACTATTCCTCGCGGTAAGCAGTTTGATACATTTTCAAATGACTCCTATGAGGGAAATCTGGGGCTATGTGGAATTCCTTTGTCAAAGACATGCAGCAGTGGTGACAGAACAGAACCTGCTTCTTCATCAAACTTGGACCATGAAGAAGAGGAATCCGGATTTGGTTGGAAAGCTGTAGCATTGGGATATGGATGTGGGATGGTATTTGGAATGCTCTTGGGATATGTTGTGTTCTCAACCGGAAAACCTGAATGGCTTGTAATAATTTTCGGAGGTGTGACAAATAAAATGATGAGAAGAAGGATAAGGAACAGGTCCCGTGCAAATCCAAATCATGGAAGAAGAAATTAGTCAGTGCAAATGGCATTATCTTCGATTTCTTTTTCCTTTGTTTTCAGTTTTTTTTCTTAGTTTTCCTTAGAATAAAATTGTATGTTTGGCCATCTTCTGATTCTGATAAGAATGTAATTTCAATTTCCGAAGTGATTTTTTGTCAGATGTCTATGTAGTAACTAGCAAATGAGACATATGAAACTCATGCATTCGATAACTCATCGTTCTACTAGCCTTCTGAGACAAAATTACATTGATAAATCTAAAAAATTGGCCACTTTTTTTTTTTTTTTTTGGTAATTATTTCAAAGCAACTAACAAAGAAAACAAAATCACCAATGTCTCTAGCATTAAAATTATTGTTTTGCATGATAAAGAGCTCGCTTATGAACAAACTTGATTGGTTTGATTTAATACCACTTTACATTTACAATAGAGCAGAACCTATATAGTTAACTTTATCTTTTCTAGCACAGAAAATATATATATGTGGGACCATATGAATTCAATCATAAAATTATTACAATTCTGTTGGCAGTATTAGAGCTCATAATAACCCAAGAGCATGCTTATACATTATTTTCGATATAGTAAGCAATGGTTTGACTTTTTTACTATCCTGTGTTTGTTAAAGAATTGAACTGCTCTAAGAAAATAAAAAATAAAAATAAAACAAAACTGTGAATCATTAAGGGTAGGAAAGATATGAAAGTTTGCACATATTTTTCTTTTTCGTTTTGCTTTTCATTCTTCCTCTCTTTCTTTCTTCTCATCCGAAAGAAAGAAATGCAAAATAGTAGGTATCACTCGGATCAACGACTTTGTGACATGTGAGCATGAATTGGATCTCACAAGCTTAATTAAAGGAAGAAATAGACATTCACATTGAAATTGATATCTCTAATAATGCTCAATTTTAATTAGGAGTTGAAAAATTAGCCAAAGTCAATCTTCTGCATCNGAGAGAGAGGACAGAGACTATGGAATCATGAATACAACACTTGGCCTCTCTTTCACTCTTTTTGTCTATCTTTTAACCCTAGAAACAAAGGGTGGGTTTGGGAGTTTGAAGTGAGAGAAAATGAGATGAGAGGAAAGGAAAGGAAGAGGTTTTTCCAATGTTTTAAAAACCGGATCGGTGTGACAAAAAATGACCGATGGGACTGGTCACACTAAAAATAAGTCAAGTCACTCTTCATCAAAAATCATGAATGCTCAAAATGGTTAGGTGGTTTAGCTACATAGACGACATAACAACCATAATTCTCTCTGCAAGGCAAAATTCATTAGGAAAAAGGAATTATATCAAGAATGCAATAACACTAAGGATACACATTTTAAAAAATACTGGTGTGCAGACAAACAGGGCCTCCAATGAACTTTTATGGTTTTCAACATAAACAATCCATATCCTGATGAGCCACATATAACTCCTTCAGAAACTCATTTGGCTAAGACTTTTATGACATTTTTTTTTTTTTTGTAAAAAATGCTGATTTTCAACATACAAGTGAAACGAATGGATCAATCCAATTCCTTCAAGCGAAGAGTTTAAAGCAATGGCAAATTCTCTATATGATTAAGGTTTTGAATCTTCATTAAGGCTTTGCCAAATTTTGAGAATGTCTTTACCCCGCATGGAAATGGCAATAAACAGCTACTTACATAACTTTTTTGTTTACCTAATGACTATGTAACATCAGTGCAGATCTTATACTTCACCAATAAGAATTAACTAGGGACAAACTCTGCATAATCAGTTTATAAACCATGTCAATGTAGGAAATGCCATCCATATACAGTTCTCAGAGGTGGGGAGGGGGAGTAATTTGAGACTAAATAATCTCACCTTGAGGTTTACTGACACCAACACTTGTTCCTCGCCCAAACTATTTACAGAAGTCCGACAACCCACACATATAGATATCAGTATAACAAGGCTCAAATGATAAAAATTAGTTGTAAATTTTGAGGAGTAAGCTTTCAAATAAAATCAATTAAATCACCTCTTTAAATGATGGGGGCTTTGCCTTCCAGAATTGGTGATGCATTAGTTGCTCTGTAAATAAAATCAATAGCGACCATTAGGAGTTTGACAAGATCAAACACATTAAGCCTAAAGAAGTTATTTCTTTCAAAAAAAACCCAAATTCCTGCCTTTTATAAATCCCCATTACATTAAAGTCAGAGTTTTTCATCTTCCACTTTATTTGATTGTTATCATTTAAGAGAGGATATTCTAGAATAAATGTTTAACGCTGAAACAAGCAGACCCCAGAATTTGCAACAGGAAGTATTTCGTGGGGATGAAATTGAAACATGTAAATGAAATTCGAAGGGAAACATAATATGCACCTGTTTTTTGTCCGTAAGGAACCAGATTGGGGCATGAATATGGTGAAACTGCCTTCAACTGAGGCATTATTTCAGCAGTCGGAGTATCAGCTGAAGCTGAAGACGGATATGGTTTGAGGTTAAGGTTCAGTATAAATGGAGGTTGGCTAGGTGTATCCAGAGTGTAAAATGAGAATGACTAATGAGGATAGTGGAGAGAGAGAGAGAGAGAGGACAGAGACTATGGAATCATGAATACAACACTTGGCCTCTCTTTCACTCTTTTTGTCTATCTTTTAACCCTAGAAACAAAGGGTGGGTTTGGGAGTTTGAAGTGAGAGAAAATGAGATGAGAGGAAAGGAAAGGAAGGGGTTTTTCCAATGTTTTAAAAACCGGATCGGTGTGACAAAAAATGACCGATGGGACTGGTCACACTAAAAATATGTTTTTAAAAATTTATTATATAAGTACAATATAGCATATTACTCATAAAATAAGAAAAAATAACTACAAAACAAATAAAAGTATTTAAAACTTACTCAAACTAATTCACAAAGAATAAACATTTAACATAATCATATGTTTTAGTCAAACACAAGTCTCAAACTCACAATTCAAATACAACCATAATCTCAAACTCAAAATGTCAAAACAAAATACATAGCACAAACTTAATTCATCAAACACATTTGCCATCTTCATGCATTCTTCTCAAATTGCTTTGTTTTGCTGCTGGACAAATGTTGGCATAATCAGAAAACATAAAACAGAATCTAGCTTGACAAAAGTTGGCATAATCAGTTAAAATCTAAGAATATCAAAGTCTTAGACAGATTTTAATTCGCATTCCATAATCTGCACATAGAAAGATTTTACCCATCCCCATAAGGCAATTAACAATAGAAGAAAACAAGCACACAGAATGCCTGCTTGCATTTCTTGGCATCTTTCCCTCACTTAGAAAGACAACAAAAGGGTCCAGATTCCAAAGCTGCTTGCTTTACCCATTGATCCAATCTCACAAACACTACACTAGGCATAGCATTTCCTAATTCCTATCACCATTAATTAGTGCCCACACGTTGATGGAACTGAATTGGATCACAGAATTCATTTCTGCATTAATTGAAGGAATTGACAGTAGGAAACCATGAAGGCCATTTCCTTATGCATTAAGAATTGATGGAAATAATATTTTTATCACTTACAGCAGCTGCAGCATCTCATTAGCCACAATATTTGAATTTTCAAAGCCAAATTAGTAGCAGCTCACACTATCTGGTCCTCAATATGCGTTATATTTTCCAAAAGATATAACCTGTGATACCAAGAACTATTTTTCATAACACGTTATGAAGTATGACTTTTACTATAGGCTGAAGTTTCTTGATAGTTGGAGATTAAGAGCCTCCATATTTCGGAGAATCAAAAACAAATATTCTTAATTGCCAAATACTTTTACAGAATTTAGGAAGGTTTATCAATTTTTAATGGATAAGAGCCCCCAATATTCTAGCTTCAATTCTGTTAACCAACATCTAATTGATATACAGTTCATGGCTCTTTTTATTAGAAATTAAAATGGAAAGGTGGGGGAATGAGTTAAGATCGGTGGGGGAAAAAATAGAGACACCTTAATGACTCCCAAAGCAGTTGATGACAATACAGGACCAGAGTTGGTTCCAAAAGATGATGAATAATAAATTAATCAACATGTCAGTGGACATCTAGCAAGAAGCTTGCGAAATGGAGTTAATACAGCATGAGGCTTGGCTTCAGAAACAGAACCCATTTCTTCATTTGGAAATTTCAACAAGCAGAAAGCAAACACAATCATCCATGATTTCAGTCAACAAGCAGAAAGCAGACACAAGGAAATCAAAACATTAGCTGGTTAAACAGAGATTAAAACCTTCAAAAAAGTGAGAATCTCACCGGTGCCGGAAGGGAAGAACGCAGCTGTGTCCGCCGGGCTGAGTCGCTGAGAGAATGGAGGGAGATTAGGGATTTAGGGCTGAGTTTCTGAGAATGGAGGGAGGAGAAGCAGGGAACGGGGGGAAACTGAAAAATGGGAATGAAAACGACGCCGTAATGGGTTTTTTTTTAAATGACATCTTTGA
Organism: Cercis canadensis; assembly: GCA_003255065.1. Taxonomy (NCBI): domain Eukaryota; kingdom Viridiplantae; phylum Streptophyta; class Magnoliopsida; order Fabales; family Fabaceae; genus Cercis; species Cercis canadensis. The sequence goes on along the minus strand of QAOA01003371.1, from coordinate 12,862 downwards.
ACCGGCCGGTTATTGCAAACCGGTACCGGTTCAACAGCTTTACCGGTTCACACCGGTTCGACAGCATAAAATGGTTTACCTCTATAAACCGAACCGGTATCCTAACGGGGCACCAGTCGGACAGCCCGGTTCAATCCAATTTTTAAAATATTGGGTTTTTTTTTATTTGTTTAAATGATTAAAATAAACAAGTGAAGACAAAAGGAAAGCAAAGAAACAAAAATTGATAATTTTACAAATTTATCTATTTATAAAGTAAATATTTTTAATATAAAATTTAATAATATTATTTAAATAGTATTTGAAAATTAATTTAAAAAAATAAATAGAGGTGTAATAGTAAACGACTCATATTTTCTCTCCAAACTCCTTAAATCTGGAGAACACAGAAGTGAAGGAAAAAAAAAATATTTGAAATTATTCCTTAGTTTTTAAAAAAAAATTATTTCTCTTCTTGCCCTTTTAATAAGTAAGTAAATTAAAGAAGAATTCTGAACTTAAGTTGTAGAAGTAAAGTTAGAAAACAATGTATTACAGTACTGTAAAGGTTTGAACTTTTGTGCAAATAAGCTCTTTCACTGCAGAAAGCCGAAAATTCCCTAGCAAAATAATCTGATGTTATGGAATTGGTTTTTTCAAGTTCTTTTGGGCTAGTTTCTAAAATCAATTACTAGTGTGTTCAACTTTGATATTCAATTAAGCGCGTATAGCATAATTAGTCTAGAATATCTAAAAAAAAATCAAGGTTTTAGGCTCAAATTTTCATTCTTCTTTATTCCACAATTTCTACTAAGAATTTACTTGCACCATAACAGACAAGTGAGAGTGTCATGGAAGTCCCTTTTAAATGTTCAAATTAATCAAATCCAACTCCAAGTATCCCATTTTACAAGCTACATGGACAGTAGGACAAGTCTACTCAGACTCAGCCATGTCACATGTGTGCATAAATGTGATACCTGCGATAATAACAAGTATGAGAAAATTCAACAACTTGCTGCGAAGTTGCATAGATGTTCCCTCTTTTGTTATTTGTGGGAATTTAATTTCCACATAAATGTGATCTTATGTGCTAGAAAGATTGTCTGATCTTATGTGCTAGAAAAAAAAAAAAAAGAATTATTGATCATTTGTTATACCAGGAGTTGCATACCATATGTAGTCGTGTAACTTGAGATATGTCAGCATTTGTTAATCCTGCTTGTTTGTTCGTTTTCGAATTGAAACTTGATAGCATTCGTTTGGGCAATGTTTCTCTTCTTGCCCTTTTAATAAGTAAATTAAAGTTGAATTCTGTGCTTAAGTTGTTGAAGTAAAGTTAGAAAACAATGTATTGCTGTACTGTAAAGCTTTGAACTTTTGTGCAAATAAGCTCTTTCATTGCCAAAAGCCGAAATTTCCCTAGCAAAATAATTTGATGTTATGGAATTGGTTTTTTCAAGTTGTTTTGGGCTAGTTTCTTAAATCAATTACTAGTGTGTTCAACTATGATCTTCAATTAAGCACATACAACATAATTAGTCTAGAATATCTCAAAAAAAAAAAAATAGAGGTTTTAGGCTCAAATTTTCATTCTTCTTTATTCTGCAATTTCTACTAAGAATTTACTTGCACCATAACAGACAAGTGAGAGCGTCATGTCAGTCCCTTTTAAATATCCAAATTAATCAAATCCAACTCCAGGTTTCCCATTCTACAAGCTACATGGACAGCAGGACAGGTCTACTCAGACTCAGCCATGTCACATGTGTGCATAAATGTGATACTTGCGATAATAACAAGTATGAGAAAGTTCAACAACTTGCTGCGAAGTTGCATAGATGTTCTCTCTTTTGTTATTTGTGGGAATTTAATTTCCAATAATGTGATAATAGCAAGAAACAAAAAGTTCTACCCAAATTTTCTCTTGCGAACTTAATTCTGCAAATATAAGATCATATCGTGTAAGGAACACATAATTAATTGGAAGCCACATATAAGAAATGTAAAAATTGAAACCCTCTCACTTGATTTGGCCAAGCATGCATCTTTGAATTTTTTGCTTCTTCTTAATTAGCTATAAATATTCCTGAATTAGTAAAAATTCTACACCATAGGCTTTCAAAGTTACAAATCTGAAGAGCAGAATAGAAAAGGAAAAGCAACTTTGAACTTGTAAACTACTTATGCGGTGGTTACAGTTTTTATACCCAATGCTTCTCCATTTCTTCCTTTTTCATTTTCTTTCCTATTGTGCTATTTTGGTGCCACTGTGCAACCATGTAATTATTTTTGAAATGTAGAGCAACAAGCTCTGTATGTCCCTTTTGGGTGTGGTTAGTTACGTTTCACTTACGGTATTAATAATGGACATGAACTCGCACTGAACCTACTTAAATCTTTTTTTTTTATGTATATATATAATCAAATATATTTTCCACCTCTTGTACTTCAAGGGCGACCTTCTCCACAAAAACATTTCAAGAAGTCCAAGTCTCCTATGTGGAACAAGGACAGCTCTTGAGTCAAGTACGCTGCACTTTCTTCTCCTTTTATATATATATATTTTAATCTATTCTCTCTTGTTTGGTTTCTATTTATCAATACCTATGTAATTGATATGCTTTTCTTTTTCTTTCTCTCTAGCTACCAACCCACTTGAAAACCGCAAACCATTTAAATTATTTTTGTATGTTTTATAATACACTTACAGTTAAGTAACAAGGTTGTTATGGTAAATCTTGGCATGGATAATTTGAATGTTCTTTTTTATTTTAGTTGGCAAAATGTGTATGCATTTCTTACTATAAATAGTCATCTGTAGATGATATTTCCTGAGCTATGGGATTCTTATTCTATCTTTAGGATATACTTGCTCAGATTTTACAACTTAGAAACAATTTTATTGTAGCTTCTCAAATTAAATGTAGTTTTATATAAAGTGTCCGTAAATTAGTGTATGAAATCAAAATATCTTAAAAAATGTTGAGGTCCAAAGTTCAATTTTTCATTCTTTCTTATTCCAAAAAAAAAAAAAATCTAGCTTTGTCAAGCTAAAAGAAAAAGAAAAAGAAAAAAAAAAAACAATTTAATTGTTTCCGTGTGGGGGTGCCTTGGGCAGTAAAAATTCTTGCAAGCCTATATTGAATCAATATATGTTGAAAAGCTCATCATATAGAATTGGGCACTTGTGGCCTATACCTCTCATCCTAGTCAGTCAACTATGCCCACAATTTCTACGGTATAAACTATTGCCTATCAAAGTTTTAGCTTTCAATAGACAAGTGGGAGTGTCATGACAGTCCCTTTTAATTGTCTAAATCATATCCAAGTCCAAGTATCCCATTCTACAAGCTACAATATAAATATTGCTGCCAAGTTGCATAGATTTTGCCTCTTTTGTCATATGTGGGATTTTAATATCCATATAAATGTGATAATAGCAAGAAATAGAAAGTTGTACCCAAATTTTCTTGTATCAACTTAATTTCCACAAATCTAGGACCACATTGTCTGAGAAATACATAATTACTTGGAAGTCATTGTCCAGAATATGTAAGGATTGAAACCCTCTCACTTGGTTTGGCCAAGAAAACATCTTTGAATATTTTGCTTCTTAATTAGCTATAAATATTCGTAAGTTAGTTGAAATTCTGCACCGTGCGCTTTCAAACTTGCAGAATCTCAAGAGCAGAAAAAAAGAGGAAAAGCTTTGAACTTTGAACTTGTAAACTAGTTATGCTGTGGTTACAGTTTTTATATCCAATCCTTCTTCACTTGATCCTTTTTCATTTTCTTTCCTATTGTTCTTCTTCGGTGCCATTGTGCAACCATGACCAAAGCTCTGCCTTGCTTCTTTTCAAGAACTCATTCTCTCTTAGTCGTTCAATTTCTGAAGAATGTGANACAGATTTTACCACCTCAAACTCAAACCATTAAGTGAGAAAGTTTGAATTTCTCACTATTAAACCAAATGTCCATTTAACTAAATTAATGTTAGTCTACATCATTAGATAATTATAAAACATCACCCTTCACATTAATAACTATTATAATTTTAAAAATTATTCATTTTTTAAGTATTCATAAATAAAATATACAAATTAAATAACTAGTAGAGTTTAGTTAAAATGATCATACTTACTTTTTTTTATATCAAATTCAAATTTTATTCTATATGTAATTTGTAAACCGTATATTCATTATAGTTATGAATATAATATTAATTTTTTGTGTACAATATAGAGACTTATTATAAATATATTTTTTAGGACATTTCTCATATACTAAGGATATATGTAATACTTCCATGACGTGACAACTTTAATCATCTTTGTCATAGAAATATTTAATTTTGGCCGTTTAACTTTAACAACTATGATTGAATATTTTTTACATCATCGGTTATTATAATATTAAGTCAAAGAGAATCACATACTTTCTTGGTATATTAAAATCACTCTATTTTTTAATCTTCAGAAAGTGTACCTATTTTTCTCTCTTATGGCAAATGTATATTTTTATTCTGATCTTAGTTGTAGATATTTGCATAAAATAAAACTTTTGCGGGTAAATTATTACTATATTTGTAGAATATTCTTCATCCTTGCGCTGTGCCGAGAAACGAACTCTATTTACTCTAGAATGGATTTTCATCCTAAAGGTCTGCTAGCTGAATTTGCAAGTGCACACAGTGCCTATCGTATGGTAATATAAGTTGTGATAACCAATGACCACTGGTAAATTCGTCTTCTAAAAATTTTCGGTGACAAATTAGTCATTGAATTATTATTTCACTGATAAATTAGTCCTCTGGTAGACAAAATCAGTGAAAAGAAAAGGAGGACTTGAATGAGAAAATGAGACCTTAAACATAACTAGACAAGATCAGTGAAAGAATTTTAAGAAATGGGTCTGTAAGAGTCTAGAATTTTTTTTCATTAAAGTACCAGAGAACTAATTTATCAAACAGAATAATAATTCAATAACCAATTTGTCACTGAAATTTTTTAAAAGACGAATTTGTCAGTAAATAAATTTTGCAAGGACTAAAAAATGATTTTACTCTTAAGAATTTTATTAGTGAGTAGTGACTTATGCATGTGCATATTAGGAATTTCACATTTTCACTAGATATATGCACATATCAAGACAGATCCATACATGAAATAACATGTGATAGATTATATTACTATTTTGACTTGAGATTTTCTTTTTGAAGTTCCTATTTTGAATAGATACAAAATTTGTAAAAAAAAAAAAAAAAAAGACTAAAGATATATTTCTTTATATTACCTAACCCATGAATTTCATCAATCTCCAGTGGACCAAAATTAACGCATTCTCATATTAGGAATTTCTCTTTTGACTACATACAGGATTTAGACAAGATCCATGAATTCCGTGAGTCTCCAATTTGACCAAAAAGCAAAAAAGGATAACATAATTAACACTTATAGACATAATCAAATGCCCAATTAGCTGCTTAAACGCCATTATAAATATCTCTCCTGAACTTGGATGTAATATACGTCCAACATTTTCATTGAAAAGTTGAGAATACACTTACACAGTGTGGGAGCAAATATCACCATGAAGTTGTGAGCCATTGTTGTGCTTTTCTTGCTTGCTTGCTTGACTCTTTTCAAGCAAACCCCAAGGTACAACTCTTTCTTATTGTATTTAAGTGTTGACTCTGTTGTGCAAGAGCGTGTGTAAGAAGTGTTGACCTTGTAATTTTTCAATTTCTTATGATTGATCCTAAGATTTATTATTTAATGGTTATGTCTTCTTTTTCATTTGATTTTTACAAGGGATCCCCAGTGGTGTCCCAAACAGATGACATATCCAGGGACGTGTGGGAGTGATGGAAACCACCAGTGCCTTTTGGAATTCCTAAATCAATTTGGAGCAAGTGTGATGCCTAAGGATTGTACTTGTCAAGACGTTAATAATCAATGCCTATGTACATGTCAAGTTGTTTGTGGATGAAACAAAAACTATCAGTAATTCTAAAATGAAGTAAATCATTTTTGTAATAAGATAACTCTGTACTATGAGTGCAGATCTTATATTGATGATTTCTAGTAATATAAATGCAGTTTCAATTTAATTTACTTTCTAATAAGTATTACATGTAACATTCAGATTTTTTTTTTCAACCGAAGACTACAACACATGGTAACCTATCACTATTTATAATTCCACTTTACATTATCTCGAGAGAATTTGAACTTAAGATTTTTATGATAGAATATCTAGTGCTCAATCATTGAAGTGTCTCTTTAGAAATACCATTTAGATTTCCTTTTGAAGTGAGGATAAGAACAAATATTATATATGGTCAAATGTTACATATGATTATTCTTGTAGATGCCAAATAAAATTTAGAATGGTGTTGCAAATTATAAGGTTCACAAATGTACTTCTCTATCATTTGTAATATATGATACTCATATTAAATTGTAATAAATCCATTAAATATCACTTAATTATCAAACTATTAATTAGTGCATAAACCTGTCATGGCTTTCAATGTTATGCTGAATGAAAATTTCATTCCTAGAGATATTCAACAAAAATGGAAAGTCTCAATTTTGGTTGGACAAAAGGCTTAAAATGGTGATTTTATCTTAGGATTTGATTAAAATCATTTCTTGCTATAGAGCTCAGGATGATAATTCCTACCTACCATGAATAACTTAAGATTGTCAGTTGATGAAATGTGTAAATCAATAATCCCGAGCAATAGCTCAAGTGGTTATGTACCCAACATTTAAGGTTTGGGCAGATTTTCAAAACCTAAGATTAAATCTCGGTGTGCTTGCTTTGTTAGTTTGTGGTGTTATAATTTGGCAACTTAAATGTTTACACTTTCTCACATGAGAATGTTTGCACTTGTGTTTGAATGATTTTCTTGAACTTGTGACATGTCTCTGGTTTGTTGTATTCTACTTTTATATCTTAAATAAATAAATTATCTCATGGCTGTGTTGGTTGTATCTACAAATACTTGATATGGCTGTGTTGGGTGTATCTACAAATACTTGACAGTAAAAAATTGTTATCTTAATCCTACGAAACAGCTTCTTCACTGTTACCTGTAAACTGTGTTGGGTGAGTATAGACAGTCAATCTCTATGTCAATTAAGGATTCTCCAATTGGCAATAGTTGCCACAACTTTAATTTGGTAAAAATGATGTACTGATATATTAAAAACAACAGTAAAATAAAACAAAACAAAAAAAGTAAAATCCCTCAATTGAATGAATTCTGGTTTGGATTTCTTGTATTAGCTTTCTCATTTCCTTGCTTAATATTCTACAATATAGTATGCTTTCTTACACTTTTTCCAGATATTCATGTTGAACCCAGTTTGAGTTATAAGCTGCATAATGTTGTTGTTCACTGAGAGTAGATGTTACCCACTGTGAAAATGTGTGGAATATTTGAATCCCTTAATAGTAGCTGTATGATTAGATTAATCTTTTTTTTCTCTCTCTCTCTCCTCTCTCTTGCTTTTGTATTTAGCAATGGTTATAATTAGTGCAAATTGGCGACTGATATTATTTCTAATCTATAGGAACATCACAAATAAATAGAATCTAGGAATAATGCACATGTAGGCAAAATATGCAAGGTGACAATTTTATTTCTCAAATTAAAGAAATTGAAATGTAAATTTTTTTTTTTTGGTTTTAATGGTAAGGGTATCTTCGAGCCAGCTTTCTCAAACATAGACTAAGTCCCTTCCGAGATGATTTTAAAGGTGCACTCCCATATCAACCTAGTGCAGGGAAAAATTTTCCTGGGTATTGGCTCCGGATTTGAACCTTAGCTAGTTTGGATGAACTTATTACATTCTTACCATCAAGCTAAACCCGTGAGTTATTGACATATAGATTTTAATTTGCTCAATACAATAAAAAATTACAAAAAAGTTTATTGATTATTGAATAAGTTGAGATTTTTCCATCTGAATGAGAACCATTATGTCTTGTTAGAATGTGGCGGTATGCAACCTCCCTTGCAGGGTGCTGGTTTAGGCTTAGAACAATTATGATTTTTGGATCACATCCAGAGTTTACAGGCCCTGATTTTCTCTGTGGTGATTCTGGTGTTGGCTTGGGAAGGCACTCAGCTTGTTTCACACCACAGTCAACACCTCTAGGGGGGTGAACAAAGTCAACAAACGCATCCAGGTGCTTCTCAGTATCAGCATACTTATCTCCTACATTATTAATTCAGAGTTCAGAATGATAAAAAAAAAACGAAGAAAAACCAATAAAGGATACAAAATTTCTTGTATAAAGGAGCATAATGGCCGCAAGAAATAGGAAGGGGAGTACACAGAGAGAATTAAATCAACATCAAGTTTAGTAGGTTCTTAAATTAGAAGAAGTGTGTTTGTTAGAGGACCTAATTTATCTTTTATAAACAAGTTAATTGTTAAAATGAAATAAAAGTGTGTATGAAAAATGTAAATTAAGCTTAAGTTATGAGATTGGAAGTAACGCACTTACCATTATAGTTTACTACCCGAGCAAAAGTTGAAGAGGAGAGGAAGATGATGGATGGAAAAAGTAAAAATGTAACAAGAATGGCTTTCATGATTAGAGAATATTACTACTTGGTGATAGAATTGATTGATCAATTTGCCTTGTGGATGTATACTCTAGGCCATCATGTATTTATAGTCTCAAGTATGGGAGAGCTAAAGAGAGAGAGGGGAAGATGCCAAATGAGTGATGGAATGACAATAATAAATTAAGCACACATCAATAGACCACTTATTCTTCTTATTTTGTTTTCCTACTCAAATTTTCAACATTGGTGTGCAATAAGAGAACCAGTCAAACTGATGAGCAAATTGGCCCCATTTTGTAGTTGAGTAGTCCCACTACTATATTTTGTTTTTAGTTTTTCTTTTGGGTAAATGAACCATGTTTCTTTACAGGCTGTCTTTGAAGGTTCAGTATCCCGGCACTGTCCTTGAAGGTTCCTTTTCCAAGAAATTACGGGGGAAGAGTAAGAAAAACTATATCACAAGATGAACAAGAAAACAGTTTATTTTTCTCTGATGAGGATGTAGTATAGTATGTTCTGCAAGTTACAAGATGAGCTACATTTATTTTATTCCCTTCTGAAAGAAATTTCAAAGTTTCCTTCCTAGTTGATCTTTATCACGCAGAAATTTATTTATGCATTATACATAAAACTAACTATTATGACTTATATTGGGTGACTCATTTTTTTTTAAAATCTTTGTAATGACACAAATTTTGATATATAAATTCCATCACAACCCCTTAATAAGGGGGTGGTCGCTACCTCTTTGAAGAAGAGGTAGTTTGGTAGCCACCAGTATAGTATGTTCTGCAAGTCACAAGGTGAATCACATTTATTTTATTCCTTTCTAAAAGAAAGTTCAAAGTTTCCTTCCTAGTTGATCTTTATCACGCGGAACTCTGACCCATTAAGACCACTTTACAGTTATAGTCTTGATTTAAATAGTGAAATGTGTACTATAGAATTTGGTAACATTGACTGCATATTTGTGCTTGGCTAACTTTTATATACGAAGTGACCATTTAAGGGGCCCCTACACGCTGGCTTCAATGAAGCTTCATCTTTGACTCCAATTCCTCATCGCCTATTAAATACTCAGCTCAGCTTGATTATCTCTTACTCAATTTATATTGCACACTCATTTTATAATCAGCTTCTGATCCCCAAACCCATCATGAATATAAGATTTCTTACAGTTCTTGGTCCCTTTTTTGTGCTTTTGATGCACATTGCAATATTCAAAACAGTGGCTAGCCGTGTTCAGGTGAAGTGCATAGAAAGGGAGAGACAAGCACTGCTTGCAATCAAAGAAGAGCTCATAGATGACTATGGTCAGCTCTCTTCTTGTGGCAATGGACAAAACCAAAAAGAATGTTGCAAATGGGAAGGTGTCCATTGTAGCACTCAAACTGGTCATGTGGTTGAGCAAAAAACGTACATAACACTTAAAAGACATAATTAAATGCCCAATTAGCTGCTTAAACACCATTATATATATCACCCCTTGTAGATATTCGGTATTTCGGTCCACAAACCATTAAGCCTATTAGTCCTAAAGCCCATATTTGTAATGTTGTCATTGACTCTTTTTACCCTCAAACTCCTCTATAAATAGGCTCTGCACGACAGGTATGGGTTAAGTTTTTCATCAATACTTACATTCTAATATCTCAGACATTGCTAACTTAAGCATCGGAGCTCAGGTATAAACACCTGACCCTTGTCTTTATTATTTACAGGTGGCGCATTTCCAAGTCTTCTCCCCAATACCAAATTAGGCATCGTCACTCCTGAACTTGGATGTAATATATACGTCCAACATTTTCATTGAAAAGTTGAGAATCCACTTACACAGTGTGGGAACAAATATCAGCATGAAGTTGGGAGCCATTGTTGTGCTTTTCTTGCTTGCTTGCTTGACTCTTCTCAAACAAACCCAAGGTACAACTCTTTCTTACTATATTTAAGTGTTGACTCTGTTGTGCAAGTGTGTGTGCTTGTGTGTGTAAGAAGTGCTGACATTGTAATTTTTCAATTTCCTATGATTGATCCTAAGATTTATCATTTAATGGTTATGTCTTCTTTTTCATTTGATTTTTACAGGGGATCCCCAGTGGTGTGCCAAACATATGACATATCCAAGGACGTGTGGGAGTGATGGAAAGTGCCTTTTGGAGTTCCTAAATCAATTTGGAGCAAGTGCAATCCCTAAGGATTGTACATGTCAAGACGTTAATAATCAACGCCTATATATGTACATGTCAAGTTGTTTGTGGATGAAACAAAAACTATCTGTAATCCTAAAATGAAGTAAATCCTTTTTGTAATAAGATAACTCTGTACTATGAGTGCAGATCTTATATTGATGATTTCTAGTAATATAAATGCAGTTTCAATTTAATTTACTTTCTCATTAGTATTACATGTAACATTCAGATTTTTTTTTTCAACCGAAGACTACATAACACAAGGTAGCCTATCATTATTTATAATTCTACTCTACATAATCTCGAGAGAATTTGAACTTAAGATTTCTATGATAAAATACCTAGTGCTCAATCATTGAAGTGTCTCCTTAGAAACACCATTTAGATTTCCTTTCGAAGTGAGGATAAGAACAAATATTATATATGGTCAAATGTTACATATGATTATTCTTGTAGATGCCAAATAAAATTTAGAATGGTGTTGCAAATTATAAGGTTCACAAATGTAGTTCTAGCTCTATCATTAATTTGTAATATATGATACTCATATTAAATTGTAATAAATCAATAATAAATCCATTAAATATCACTTAATTATCAAACTATTAATTAGTGCATAAACCTCTCATGGCTTTCAATGATATGCTGAATGAAAATTTCATTCCTAGAGATATTCAACAAAAATGGAAAGTCTCAATTTTGGTAGGACAAAAGGCTTAAAATGGTGATTTTATCTTAGGATTTGATTCCGCAAGACTGAAAAAAATCATTCTTTGCTATAGAGCTCAGGATGATAATTCCTACCTACCATGAATAACTTAACATTGTCACTTGATGAAATGTGTAAATTAATAATATCGAGCAATAGCTCAAGTGGTTATGTACCAAACATTTAAAGTTTGGGGAGATTTTCAAGACCTAAGATTAAATTTTGGTGTGCTTGCTTCGTTAGTTTGTGGTGTTATAATTTGGCAACTTAAATGTCTCCACTTTTTCACATGAATTTTTTTAAAAAAAAGATATATAAATATATATTATTATATAAATATTTTATCTTTGGCAAAAACAAAAACAAAAAAGAAGTGTGCAAATCAGTAGCCAAAAGTATTGGATCAAATAAAAGGTTAACAAAAGCGTATTTGGTTTAATATAATCTAAATTATCCGAAATATTAAACCATAAATATGGTAGTTGATGCAGCACTGCAGCAGTAACAGTGGTGGTAGTAGTGGAGTGACAAGAAACAAGACCATTCATAGTCATAGGCAGGAAGGAATTAACTGTCTATATTCTATGGGAAACTATTTTTCATTGAAATATAATTAGATTCATGAATTTTTTTTTCTGGTAATATTATGTCTCTCCTATGAGGGGGCCGGAAACAATCTCTAACGTAAGGAATTTTTAACTCCAATATAATAAAGAACTTGCTATTTTTTCATTTGCTTCATGTGAGATATTATTAACAGCAGTTCAGAAAATCAAATATATATATAGAACTCTTCCCTCGGTTATCTTGTTTCTGAAGTTCCCATTTTGGATAGATTTGAAAAAGAAAAAAGACTAAAGATGTATTTCCTTATATTACACAACCCATGAATTTCATCAATCTTCAATGGACCAAATTTAATGCATTCACGTATTAGGAATTTCACACTTGACTAAATACGATTTAGACAAGAGAATAGTCAAATTGTTAAACGATCCATGAATTCCACAAGTCTACAATTTGACCAAAAAGTAACACACATACATAACGCTCATAGAGATAATTATTGGGAGGAAAGGTCCATTATATGGATATATCATCTCCATTATTTTCCATGTGGTGTTTTCACAATTCAGAGACCGCGACTCTTCTGCGGTGGTGCTGCTGCTGCTGGGTTTAATTATGAGGACAACCGCGAATATAGTTGCTACATGGTGGTGCTGGGTTACGATTAGGAGGACAATTGCGCTTATAGGAGTTACATTCTGGCGGTAGTGGTTTTGGTTTTGGTTTTCGTTGAGGAAGGCAATTTCGTTGGTTCGGAGGGCACGGAACAGCTCGGCGCCTCCCAGGTACAGCGGGAATAACAATTTTCTCTTCAGCTGCATCATCGTACAT
>QAOA01003368.1:1838482-1886423 GCA_003255065.1 Cercis canadensis | reverse complement strand
AATATTTCAGAGGATTGAAAGAACTTGATTAACAACTAAAATGAATAACAACAACACATAATCTCAAAACCAATAATCAAAACAGCCAAAACCTGGATTGATATGATGAATTAGCCCTCCATGAACAAGAGAAGCCAAGTTCTTACAAAAANATGAACAAGAGAAGCCAAGTTCTTACAAAAATATCTAAGAGAAAACTTAAGGACTAAGGAAGGAGTAAAAGCTGTCTAAAAAATATCTAATGACTTGATTCTCAATTTCGGCTGCCCCCTCTTGCTGATATAGACCTCCAAAATTACATGCACAACCAAATTTCCCTTAGGGTACACTTGTTCCCATGGGCCTTAGCTTCAATTGGGCTTTGGTTTGGGCCCATTTGGACTTGACATTAGGAAGTTAGGCCCATTTAAGTGGCGAAAGGTGTCTGGAACCGTCAGCTAACTTCCACTGTAAATAAGACCATCTTCAATACAAAATATGGTGAACCGGTATTCATATCAATTGAAGCCCTATCTGTTATATTTCCAATGGTACCAGTTTCAGGTTCATATGAAATCCACAACTCAAGTTATGGCCCAAATACTGCATGTAGGTCAGGATCCTGCGACAGCATGTCTTCTCTGGCTTCCAGGCTGCATATGACCTTCTGGACGTCAGAATTAGCTTTGGAGCCCTGAAAGAAAGTTGTAGACAATTCTCTCAGCTTTCCTACAAGGTATGACTCGGAATTTTTAGACATCCAGAACTCAAGATATGCATGAAACACAGAGACAGCATAAAATGCTCAGTAATGCTGGAAATTGCAATTAAGCACAAATGGATCCAAAGTCATGAAATGAGGTCTAAGTCTATGCAATTCAGCCCAAAAGAGGTTTAAAAGACTAAGTATGAGGGATAACTATTGTATAAAAAGTGTGTTCATCATGGGTCTACCCCTAGTGTCCTTGGTTCTGGCACTGTTACCCTAACCTCATCTATTTCTTTGCCCTCAGTATTGAGTTTACCTAATTTTTCATTTAATCTAATTTTCGTTAGTAAACTCACCGTACCTTGAACTGTAGTGTCTCATTCTTTCTTGATTATTTTTTGTTTCAGGATCTTACGACAAAACAGATTATTGGTAAAGGACATGAATCTGGAGGCCTCTATGTACTTCACACTCAAGTGTCAAGATCCTTAGCGTGTTCTAGTTCATTGTCTCCGTTTGAGGTGCATTATCATTTGGGTCATCTATCTCTCCGAGCGCTCAAGCAGCTTTATCCCGTCATTTGTCATCTTTGCATTGTGAGTCGTGTCAGTTTGCCAAACATCATCGTGTTCCCTTAGGATCTATAGCCAATAAACGAGTTGCGTTCGCAATACCCGCATGTTTGGTAGTACCTGCTTTGTTCGCAATACCCTACCTCAAGTCACTAAGTTAGACCCTAAGTCCCTTAAATGTGTCTTCCTTGATTATTCTTGTCTCCAAAAAGGGTATCGGTATTTCTCTCCCACTCTTCATCGCTACCTTGTCTCTCCCGATGTCACCTTCCAAGAAGACATTCATTTCTTCTATCATTCCTCTCCTTCCCATAGTCAGGGGGAGGACAATGATTTGTTGGTTTGTATTGTTACCTGTTCTCACCCACCTATAGATGCTCTTGCACCTCCTCCAGAGTCTACTCAGCCCCCTATTGTCCATGTCTACACTAGACGGCAACCTCCAAATGCAGGTTCAAATTCATGTCCTTCACCATCTGCTTTGTCACCAGATCCAACCTCCAATGCTCCTACTCCTGAACTTTCTATTGTTTTTCAAAAAGGTAAACGCCAGTGTACTTATCCTATTGTTTCAGTTGTTTCCTATGATCACTTGTCTTCTCCTTCTTATTCCTTTTTGGCCAAACTAGACTCTGTATCCATTTCTAAAACAGTTCATGAAGCTTTGGCTCATCCTGGGTAGCGTGATGTCATGATAGAAGAGATAAATGCTCTTGATCATAATGGCACTTGGACAAGATTTACTTATCGACAAGAAAGCTATTGGGTGCAAGTGGATATTTACAGTTAAAGTCAATCTTGATGGTTCTGTGGTCCGACTGAAAGCTCGTCTCGTTGCAAAAGGATATGCTCAGACTTATGGTATTGATTACTCAGATACTTTTTCTCCGGTTGTCAAACTTACCTCAGTTTGTTTACTGATCTCCTTGGCAGCCATGAGTGGCTGGTCGTTGCACCAGTTAGATATCAAAAATGTTTTTCTTCATGGTACTCTTCAAGAAGAGGTCTATATGGAGCAACTACCATGGTTTGTTGCTCAGGGGGAGTATGGGAAAGTATGTCGGTTCCAAAAGTCGCTGTATGGTTTGAAACATAGCCCTCGAGCATAGTTTGGCAGGTTTAGTCAAGTTGTTTTGAAATATGGAATGAAGAAAAATAAGTCTAATCACACAGTGTTTTACAGGTGATCTAAGGATGAAATCATTCTACTTGCAGTATATGTTGATGACATTGTGATTATTGGGAGCGATAGCTTAGGCATATCTAGTCTCAAGACTTTCTTGCACTCCCACTTTCAGACAAAGGATTTGGGATCTTTGAAATACTTCCTAGGGGTTGAAATCATGAGAAACAAGAAGGGAATCTTCTTGTCCCAAAAGAAGTATGTTCTTGATTTGTTTGAAAGAAACAAGAAAAATAAGGGCTAAGCCATGTAGCACCCCAATGACTCCTAACATACAGCCTGCAAAGGATGACAGTGAACTATTTCATAATCCTAAGAGGTATAAGAGGCTTGTGGAGAAATTGAATTATCTTACAGTGACTCGCCCCGACATTGCGTATTCGGTCAGTGTTGTCAGCCGCTTTATGTCCTCCCCAACAGTCAACCATTGGATGCTCCTAGAACAAATTCTTTGTTACTTAAAAGGAGCTCCAGGACGTGGATTATTTTATGGGCATCATGGACACACTACGGTAAAATGTTTCTTTGGGATGATTGAAGCCTATTCTGATGTAGACTATGCAGGGTGCAAGAATGATAGGAGATCCACTACTGGCTATTGTGTCTTTGTGGGAGGGCACCTAGTTTCATGGAAGAGTAAGAAGCAAAATGTAGTCTCCCAATCTACTACAGAATCAGAGTCAAACTCAGTATGTGAGATTGTATGGATATACCAACTATTTAAAGAAGTTGGCTTCGAGCTCTCACTACCAGCAAAGCCATAGTGTGACAACCAAACTACCTTTCACATTGCTTCTAATCCTATGTTCACGAACGAACTAAACATATCGAGATCGATTATCACTTTGTTCATGAAAAAATTGAAGAGAAGTTTATTACTACAAGATATGTAAGAAAAAAATACAAGGAGACATCTTTACAAAAGCCTTGAATGGAGCCTGCATTGATTACATTTGTAACAAGATGGGCATGATCAACATCTATGCTCCACCTTGAGGGGGAGTGTTATAGAATGTAAATATGAAAATAATCTAGATAACTGTTACATGATGTAAATATGGTAATATAGCTTAATTATAGGGATTGTAGCATGATCATAGGGATTAGCCTCTGAGAAGATATACTTTTCTACCAGATTACACAACATAACTAAACCCTCCACATGAACATTGAACACTGTCAATTACTGACCAAGCATGTTTTCAATCATCCAAGACTGCTTCATTGGTCAAAACAAATGAAACTTTTGTGTCTTAGATATTAACCTATTCTTGAGCTTCCTCAACTTGAAGATAAACTAAATTACAAGGCTATATAAGGGGAAAATTGATTTTTGAAAATTATTTTCTAGATATAATCACTGAAATTTTAAGATAAAATAATTTTTGTTAAAAAATAAAAATAGAATTTCAAGTATTTCTCAAGGTTCCTTAAAATGAACCTGTCAAATTAAATTATAACAGTTAAATAATGAAAAGGAAAAAGAAAAAGAAAAAAACATTTAAAAGATAAATTGAGGTAACAAGATTGACAAAAGACAACACAAATATATTGAAGGAGAAAAGGAAACAAGACTTTTAGGAGCAAAGTTGAACTGTACGATGAACCATATAGGGATTTCACAAAGTCTTGCTATCAAGCAGATTGCGTGGTGAAGAGGATTAAAATAGAAGACCTTCCATTCAGGCATAAGAAGACAAAATATGCCAATAATTACATAAAAGGGCAGCACATAGTAGTTTATCTGCTACAAACGATAAATAATAGTGTGGATAATTAAGTCATCCTCAAAAACCTTTAGATACATCCACTTACCTCCTATTTAGAGAAAGTTGCTACTTTCTCTTGGCGTGGGGGACAAGTTAATTGAATAATGTTGGGTAAAAAAGTAATTATCACTGAAGTATCCATAGAAGTGCAGTAAAATAACAGTCTATGAATAAAATAGACACCTGGTTATACTTTGCTAGCCACGCTCTGAATCAAATAAAAGACCCATCACAACATGGAAAGAAGGAGTCCCGTCACTCATAGGAAATGGACAGGGATACTTACAGTAGGCTCCAAGCATTAGATAGACGAACATCTATGAAAAGCAACTCAGCAACCCAAGCTTTAAGTCCAAGCACCATTCTATATTAAAGTCTCAGCTTCTTTTCTTCTATATTCTCTATGTGTGAGCTGTCTAAAGACTAGTCATGACATGTTTTCAACATCAAACATAAAATTCATACATTTTTAACAAAATTTGAATGGGAAAAACCAAATTTCATCACAAGACCAAAAATTCATAATTTGATAATCAGCCAAACCAATGCATAACTTTCAGGTCATGTCAACAATACAATGCACAAGAATTTGAATCTAAAATTTTCACACAAGAAATATCTACGTGTCCAAGTTCTAACAAAACAAATGACTCCTCAATCCAAGCTATCAACCTCACTCTATAGCCAAAACATTGAACACTGTCAATTTACATGAACTTGCTTTAGCAACAAAACCAGACCCTCCACATGCCAAAATAAATAAACTATCAACCTATATACATCCACCAGAATATAGACTAGACAAGACAGCAAATATATGTCAAATACTTGCCAATATCCAAATCAATGAAGGCATTCAAAGCATGAACCAAAAAGCAACGTTTATGCAAGCTTGACCAGTAGTTACCACATGGCTACCAAATTAGATTAGGGTTTAATGTCTAGAAACTATGGTTCAATGTTTATGCTTTAGATTTTAGGATTTAAGATTTAGTGTTTAAGGTTTACGATTTTGGGTTTAAAAACAGAGTTAAGCATCTATGGTTGAGGTTAAAGTGATAGCTACAAGCTCATCATAGAGATGAAATTAAAAGCATGTGTTTTGAAATACAACTATAAAATGCAATGTAAAAACATACCTGGTACTCTTTCCTTTGATTAGCTTGAAAGCCCAATCAACAATGATAATTTGCGATACTCTTTATTTTGATTGGCTGAAGTTTAGATCCATTCAAGGCCTCTATTACATTCCGAGCATCATCAAAATTCTCATATTCGCATAACCCTAAAATCAAATACTTACAGTAATCACTAGAACAACAATCAAAATATTTATATGATCAAGTTACAGACTGAACAATATAAAATTAAAGCAGTAAAAAAGCCAAATTGCAAGTTCTAAATCATCAGTATATAAGGTTTATACAAGCATTGAATGAAGAAACTCCTGTTGGACAGAAATACATAACTAATTGAACAAGTAGCCATATGACACCGATCACAAATTACCCAATAACAGAAGATTACTCTCCGACATGTACATTTCATCATTAATTAATTTTTAATACCAAATTAATATAATTATAGTATTTGATTATTTATTACTTCAACTAAATGTGTTATAAGTTGTAAATATATACGAGAACATCTTAATGGATTGACAATCCAATACACAACAATAGTTTAGAAGAAGGAGGATTCAAGAATCTTCTACATGTGAGAGTTTTGGGACAAATCAAAGAAGTGTCAAAATACAACATTTGCTATGCACACAAAAAGTACTAACATTTCCATCAAATAAGTCATGTCAAATATCACAATTATGTTATCCTTAAACTTCTAATTTAGTATAATTTTGGTCAATTATTTTTATTTTTTTTTAAATATGGATGATGAGGCTGAAAAATATAACACAATCTTCAAAAACAAAATGTTGTATTAGATAACTTCAAACAACAATAGATATTTTCCTAACATGCTGAAAATTCATGTCATCAATATGAATTTCTTTAGCAAACCACATCATATTTTAGGATACATGTAGTTCGGAGCATGTAAACTAAGACTTCTTGAAAATAAGTTCAAAACTATATTAGTTACAGTTTTACAACCACACTCTTCAAGCACAAACCTCCTAAATAGCTTGGTGTCTCTTTTTTGGGAAAAAAAAAAAAAAAAGACAAGGGTGGAGCTTTTTTTTTCTTTTATTATTGTACTAATCCATTTTAGGGAAGCCCTCTCTTCTCTTAGTTGGCATGTAAATTCCAACTTTTAAGGTACAAATTCTCACTCAGACACCAAATGACAGATATAATGGACAATACTAACAAACTTAAGTAACAAGTGAAATACTAACCTGTCCTATCGCAAGACCACCTTTCCTTTACTAACAAAGGCATTACTCCGCCACTCCAGCTTGCCTTTTTTTCCTTTCTCTGGCACCCTAGCACGAACCACAGTCTTGTTTCTAGCTTGTGTCCATTAACCAACATCATCACAACTTACTATTTGAAGTTAAAAGAGAACCAAACTAATATTGATGCACAAGACCATTGATGCAATTGAATTATGCATATGATGACATCTACAGAAACTAGACTCCCAAGAGCATACAATGCATTGAGTAGAACACAAATTAAGGCTATAATACAATCTTAGAGGCCTAATGCGATTCTTATTTAATTAGCAATTAACTTCTGCTCTATGACTTTCATAGCTACATCCAAACCAACTTCAACACAAGATATGCAAAAGGCTTTTCCATCTAAAGCAGCCAATTCAGTTCGGCCTTCTCAATAATGATCTTTACAACTTTCCGTTTGTTTTCTTCAGCAATAAGCTTTTTGTCTTTCTCACTTGATCCTACAAAAAATAGGTTACTTACTACAATTCTTCAGAATGAATTCATACAAAATCAAATGAGAGAACAACAATAACAAACAAACACCAGAAGTGTACAAACACCACAAGTATTACTTTTCTAAGCCATGTCCTTTTCTTCTTTAGAAAAATATCCATAAAGATTTACCAAGGCAATATAACCAAGTACTCCAGAAGTGTACATAAAGCAAGTTTCAAGGCACAACAAAAACCAAGGAAAAGAACTTTTCAACCCGCAAGACAAAAGCATTGAAGCACAATTATTAAGGCTGAGACCACTTTGGTATACATTTATATCCTCTGAAACTCTCCTATCCCTTTCTAAGTAAATGTCCAAGTTTAGACAGCCAAGCACCATTCCCGACACCTTCTATCTTCCAACCTTATTCAAATAATTCTCCTTCGAACATAATACAGTAACAAAAACCAAGGAAAAGAACTTTTCAACCCACAAGACAAAAGCATTGAAGCACAATTATTAAGGTTGAGACCACTTTGGTACACATTTATATCCTCTGAAACTCTCCTATCCCTTTCTAAGTAAATGTCCAAGTTTATACAGCCAAGCGCCATTCTCGACACCTTCTATCTTCCAACCTTATTCAAATAATTCTCCTTTGAACATAATACAGAAGCTACTGCTAGCGTGAACCCACAAACAACAAAATCAAAGAAAAGATAGGGACGCCATATCTCCTGAGAAACATGACAAAAAAATATCTTAGATCAATCATGTTGCTACCTTAACTATTGCAGAAACATTTTTCATCTAGGTCAGCTTGATTACTAATAAAAATATTATCAATATAAAGGAAAATTAGGTGAAATTTCCTCATCTTAGTAAACAAAAATTTTTGTGTAGCAACATAAGCACCCTATGGTTCACATTACTCTATTTTAGTTCTCTTGTTCTACAACAATTATTACCATGTTGCCATTTATAATTTTCATCTGAACAAAAAGTTGAAGCCATGATAATAACATTCAATTAAGTTTTTTTTTTATTTTTTAATCAAAAAGAAAAATATGAGTCCTATTGAGTGAGTGAGTGAGAAAAGTATTGGAACATAAATCCAAACTGAAGTTTGAATGTGTAAACTAAGCTTGGTTGTTCAATTACAAGCTTCTAAAGTGTGAAAACTTCGAATTCAGCTTCACTCAAAAAAATCTACTGAGAAAAACATTTGAAATAGTATATAAAATGAGTGAGTTAAACTACTCTTTAGCCATCAAGGCTTCACCAAGCCACAAAGTTACAAGCTAAAACTATTATGATAGGCTGGTTCCACACCACACAAAAACAAAATGATCACAAATTTAAATTTTAACTAATATAGCAAAATGGGTTGGTGATAAAATTGATATAAACTTTAAACTTCGAAAAGATTAACGAAATTTGCATCTTCAGCTAATAGAAGCTATGAATCCAAATAGGCATAAAAGAAGAGAACGATACCAACATTGGCGAAGAGAAGAGTGAGGTCATTGTGTGGCACAACAAGGCTCAATTTCCAATTCACATGATTCTTCTAGGAATTTGATGTATGTGCTTCACTAGCCACTCCATTTGTCGTGACTCTGCCTCGAGCATGATGATAGAGGAGGAACAAATTTGAAACAATCAAATTAATTGAACATTTAGTCATTTTGAATCCAAATAAAAATTAAAGTTGAAACAAATAACTTACCAGATAAGTTGGAGCATGCATAGCAGGTCACTGATACGCCTATTTTACTTCCACTATAACCCTCCTCTGAGTTTCAAGTTCATCAAGGAACAAAGAAAGGGGAAATAACTAAAAAATGATAGTCTTGAATAAATATTTACCACAGGAGAAGCATTAACCAATTTGTAACTTGATTCACCACATGTGAGCTAGTTAATCTTGTGAAGAATTGGTTAATGCTTCCTTCCTGATAAATATTTCTCACGAGCTATCAATTTCAATCATTTCCCCACACAAAAAAAAAAAAATCATAGGCTAGTAACTAAATCAAGGAGATACTAGGTGATATATATGTATATTAGATAAAGTTCTATGATAAGGGTTTAACTTCTACATGAGATAGAATTTGCATTGGTATATATTTCTGTCTAGGGTTTTACATAGTGTTTAAGTCATCATGTGACTCTTGTAGCTGCTGCTATACAAGTAGTGCTCTTCATTCAATAAAGTAAATATGGTTTCCCTAATTCTTCACTAGCAAGAAATTATTTATTGGACAAACAAAATTATAGCATAATAACTCTCATTTATATTTAATGAAAGAGCAAAAGAGAAAATTTTCTAATAGTACACTTACCTTTTTGCAAATATTTTTCCAGTTATTCAATGTAGACATGTGGACCTCTAAAAAGCTCTGGACCATTTGATATATTCCCCTCCAATTCACTGAAATCAGCTTGCAATTCTAGCAACAAAGCTGGTAAGCAAATGACAGGGAAAAAAAATATGGTAAGCAAACATAAAGAAGATAAAAAGTAAAGTGAAGAAAATAAAAAAAGTTGAATCTCATACCAATAATCAAAAGTGAAGTCAAGTCAATGTAACAAAAAACATATTGATAATATGAAATACATGTAAAAAAGTAAAAAAGAAAAATACTCCAAACTATTACTTATAAAATACTCCAAATTAGAATGTGAGATTTGCTAATATAATATTTCAAAAACATAAGAAAGACCTTGAACTTTTAAAATGTACACTTTACCCCCACGACTTGACATCTGTCCATTAATGGACAAAAGACAAATTTTGAATATTATCATTTTGGTCCCAAATTTTTTTGAATATTACTTTTTGACTCCAATTCTTATAAATTTATTTTCATTTATACCCTTATAAATTGCACTATAGCCCAGATTAATCACATTATGTGCACGACATGTGTTCTCTTCCGTCTATTAATGGATGAGTATCAGGGTCATGAGGATAAAGTGTACATTTTAAAAGTTCAAGGAGGTCTTTCCTACATTTTTGAAGTTTTGAGGATAAACCGCACATAGGACATAATTAAAAAGATTTTTTGGACTTTTCCCTTTATTTTAATTATATTAATAAATTAATAAATAGAAGGGAGTGACTATTTCTACACTTTATTTTCCACATCCTAAATATGACATAGACTAAATTACCCTCATTCAATATGAAAAGCTTTTAAAATTGACTAATCATGGTAGCTCCATTTTTTCAACTTGTAAGTAAACTCATAAAAAACTAATAGAGTTTAAACACAAACACTAAATAGCTAATATCAAATATACATACACCTAGAAAATATCATTAAATGGAAAAATGTCACATCATACTCATTTCAATAGTGGTCCAGTAAAATATACTGATTACTAGTCAAGTATAGAAAAAATATATGCATTACTACATAAAATCCATGCAATAGTCTCAAATACTCAACAATACAAACTTCATATAATCCATTGCTATAAGATAAATGAATCAAATGAAAATACCAAGTTGTGTGAGCTACCATTGAAAACAACCTGAAAATAGTAAAAAGAAAATGCTTCGAATCTTGGACCATGATACAGTACATAGACATTTGAAAAAAAAGAATTACAGAAGCTTGGAGTCTTGAACCATGATACAGAAAGAGAGAATTATATATCAACAGCAAACTACTAAACTCAAGATGATGTAAATTTGAGAAACGATATAATAATAGACTGAAAAACAAAATAAAAATTAATAGTACAATACACAAATAGATTAACAAAACTTGCAACTAGCATGTTCTCCAATTCATTAAAAATTCAAAGGAACAAAAAAAGAGAAAGTATTCTATAATTATATATTATAAGGTAGGATTATGCAAATAAATTATATTACTATTTATTATACTTAAATCTTGCCCTAATGGGTAATTTTTATAATTATTTAATTAATATTAATATTATATATTAAAATAATAAATTAAATTTTCTACAATTTAACATTATATATTAATATTGGGTTTGCCTTCGTAGTTCTTAAGAAAGGTTTAAAAGCAAATAAAAAGAAAACTTGACCACACAAGATAAAGCCAAAAACAAGTAAAAGAAAAGGCATTGAGCCTAAGTGAAATGAAATTATGGCATAGAGCCAAATAAGTAAGAAAAAGAGGCTAGGAGCCTTTTATTTTTCTTTTCTTCGTGAAAATGAGAAATTAAAATAAAATTAGGGAAGTTATTTAAAATGTGGATTTGATTCGCTTCCCCTCAAATGCCTACGTGTTCACCAGGATCAAAGTTCTCAATTTTGAAAAAAAAAATTAGAAGAGAAATAGTACTTTTGAGCTTTTTTTCTTTTTTTTTTTTTTTTTTTTTTCAATTGAAATAAAAGAAAAGATAAAGACAAGGAGTTCATGAAAAGAAGTAGATCATCCTATCCCAAATTCTCTCAAGTCTAACAAAGCATCAAAGCCATGTAGGCATACTAACAGCCTAACCAGCACGTGTTTCCTCATGATGATTAGGTAGATAAACTAAGCTAAGTAGAAGCAATAAAATATATAATCCAATCCAAGTTCAAGTAGCACTCCTTAACTCCACAACATGCAAGCAATTAGACACCACCACAGAGTGGGGCTTTCAATGCCTCCACTTATATTGAAACCTAGTCATCTACCTTCTCTAAACAGGAAAATAAAATAGGTGACCACCTGTCACCTGGAGGGAATGATTGGAGTCCCATCACTCAAAGGAAATGGACAAGGATACTTACAATAGGCTCCTTAGATAGACCAACATCTATGCAAAGCAACTCAGCAACCCAAGCTTT
The DNA here is from genome assembly GCA_003255065.1 of Cercis canadensis. Lineage (NCBI taxonomy): Eukaryota > Viridiplantae > Streptophyta > Magnoliopsida > Fabales > Fabaceae > Cercis > Cercis canadensis. Next base: position 1,874,556 of record QAOA01003368.1, on the reverse strand, counting down.
AAGTCTGGGCACCATTCCATATTAAAGTCTAGTTTCTTTTCATTCTACATTCTCTATATGTGAGCAGTCTAAAGACTAGCCATGACATGTTTTCAACATTGAAATTCATACATTTGTAACAAAATTCAAATGGGAAAGACCAAATTTCATCAAGGCAAGATAAAAAAATTCATAACTTGATAATCAGCCAAACCAATGCATAACTTTAAGGTGATGTCAACAATACATGCATAAGAATTTGAATCTAAAACTTTCAGACAATAAATATCTATGTGTCCCAATTCTAACAAAACAACAGCTCTGCAATCCGAGCTATCAAGCTCACTCTATAGCCAAACATTGAACATGTTAGTTTACATGAACTTGCTTAGCAACATGCTATAGAATGTAAATATGAAAATAATCTAGATAGCTGTTACAGGATGTAAATATGGTAATATAGCTTAATTATAAGGATTGTAGCAAGATCATAGGGATTAGCCTCTGTATATATATGACTGTCCTATCAATGAGAACATATACTTTGGTACAATTCGTCCAAGTTTCTATTAGGGTTTGTGATAGGGTTTGTGAGAATTTGTGAGGGAAAGTCTAGGGCACCCACCAAAGGTGCTTGTTTTGTCTCACCGCCACTTTCAGTGGGTTCAGAGACCACCGGCCAGCCGACCTAGAGAGTTCGGCAACCATCGGCAGCGTGTATGAGAGCCACGCACCTATCAGCCTTTCAGCCCACAGACCCACGCGCTGACGCGTGAAGGGGCGTCCACCATCACCTTCATCTCCGATTTGTATCGCCGGCCTTCTCTTCCCATTTCTAGCGACATTCTATTAGTTTGGTCACTATTCCTTTCCTATTTTGCTATGGTTCCTCTATTTGGGTTTCTTTGACTTTTGTTTTCATTTTGTTTTTGGATATTCTAGTGTGGCTTTTGTTCTCATTCTGGTGGTTTGATATTCTGGTCTAGTTTGGTATTTTGGTGTGGTGGTTTTGTGAATTTTGCATCTTTGATTGGTTTCCTTGGGAGTTTTGTGCTTTGGTTGTTTGGGTATACTACTTTGGCTGTTTGGGTGGTCTGTTGTTTTTGTATTGCTTCGGCTGTTTGGGTGGTTTTGTTTGGTTGCTTTCTGTATTGATTCATCCATGACAGAAAATAAATCCATAGTCATGGCTGAGGTGGTTCCAATTATGACAAAAATCACTGAGCACAAACTCAAAGGCTCCAACTATTTAGACTGGAGTAAAACTGTCCGGGTGTATTTACGGAGCATTGAGAAGGACGATCATCTCACCTCTGATCCTCCTACGGATGATACCCAAAAAGCATGGCTGCGGGATGATGCAAAACTATTCTTGCAGATTCAGAATGCTATTGATACTGAGGTACTTGGGTTGATTAATCACTGTGAGTTTGTGAAGGAGTTAATGAAGTATCTAGAATTCGTGTACTCTGGACGAGGAAAAATATTTCGTATCTATGAGGTATGTAAGAACTTTTATCGAGAAGAGCAACAAGATAAGCCTCTTGCTTATTTTATGGAGTTCAAGAAAACTTATGAAGAACTCAACATGTTTCTCCCATTCAACCCTGATGTCAAAGTTCAACGAGATCAGAGGGAGAAAATGACAGTTATGAGTTTCCTGGCAAGCCTCTGTCCAGAGTTTGAGGTTGTTAAATCTCAACTTCTCTTGGACTCTGAAATCTCATCTTTGCAGGAAATTTTTGCTAGAGTCCTATGCACAGAGAACTTGCAAACTTCTCAACCCATTACTACTAACAGTGCTCTTGCTAGTCGAGGGGATTTTCGTGGTAGTTTTCGAGGCGGCTCTCAAGGTGGGTTGAATCATCGTGACTGGCATATGAACAGTCAGGAGAAGTCGAGTGTTTTTACTGCCATGAGTTAGGGCATACAAAACGCACTTGTAAGAAACTTCACAACAAGAATCCATGAGGGCAGTCTATGCATGTTGCATCGTCGTCTGATAAGACTATTACAGTCTCTACTGATGACTTTGCCCAGTTCACTCAATACGAAGAATCATTGAAATCCCCTGCTCCTACTGCTATTTTTGCTGATAGAGGTAAATCCCCTACATGTCTTCTCTCTTCATCATCCAAGTGGGTCATTGATTCTGGTGCATTAGACCACATGACAGGTAATCCTAACATTTTCTCCACCTTCCATACCCATGCTTCTTCATCTCATATGACTATAGCTGATGGGTCTACCCCTAGTGTCCTTGGTTCTGGCACTGTTACCCTAACCTCATCTATTTCTTTGCCCTCAGTATTGAGTTTACCTAATTTTTCATTTAATCTAATTTTCGTTAGTAAACTCACCGTACCTTGAACTGTAGTGTCTCATTCTTTCTTGATTATTGTTTGTTTCAGGATCTTACGACAAAACAAATTATTGGTAAAGGACATGAATCTGGAGGCCTCTATGTACTTCACACTCAAGTGTCGAGATCCTTAGCGTGTTCTAGTTCATTGTCTCCGTTTGAGGTGCACTATCATTTGGGTCATCTTTCTCTCCAAGCGCTCAAGCAGCTTTATCCCGTCATTTGTCATCTTTGCATTGTGAGTCGTGTCAGTTTGCCAAACATCATCATGTTCCCTTAGGATCTATAGCCAATAAACGAGTTGCGTTCGCAATACCCGCATGTTTGGTAGTACCTGCTTTGTTCGCAATACCCTACCTCAAGTCACTAAGTTAGACCCTAAGTCCCTTAAATGTGTCTTCCTTGATTATTCTCGTCTCCAAAAAGGGTATCGGTATTTCTCTCCCACTCTTCATCGCTACCTTGTCTCTCCCGATGTCACCTTCCAAGAAGACATTCATTTCTTCTATCATTCCTCTCCTTCCCATAGTCAGGGGGAGGACGATGATTTGTTGGTTTGTATTGTTACCTGTTCTCACCCACTTATAGATGCTCTTGCACCTCCTCCAGAGTCTACTCAGCCCCCTATTGTCCATGTCTACACTAGACGGCAACCTCCAAATGCATGTTCAAATTCATGTCCTTCACCATCTGCTTTGTCACCAAATCCAGCCTCCAATGCTCCTACTCCTAAACTTTCTATTGTTTTTCAAAAAGGTAAACGCCAGTGTACTTATCCTATTATTTCAGTTGTTTCCTATGATCACTTGTCTTCTCATTCTTATTCCTTTTTGGCCAAACTAGACTCTGTATCCATTTCTAAAACAGTTCATGAAGCTTTGGCCCATCCTGGGTAGCGTGATATCATGATAGAAGAGATAAATGCTCTTGATCATAATGACACTTGGACAAGATTTACTTATCGACAAGAAAGCTATTGGGTGAAAGTGGGTATTTACAATTAAAGTCAATCTTGATGGTTCTGTGGTCCGACTGAAAGCTCGTCTCGTTGCAAAAGGATATGCTCAGACTTATGGTATTGATTACTCAGATACTTTTTCTCTGGTTGCCAAACTTACCTCAGTTTGTTTACTGATCTCCTTGGCAGCCATGAGTGGCTGGTCATTGCACCAGTTAGATATCAAAAATGTTTTTCTTCATGGTACTCTGCAAGAAGAGGTCTATATGGAGCAACTACCATGGTTTGTTGCTCAGGGGGAGTATGGGAAAGTATGTCGGTTCCAAAAGTCGCTGTATGGTCTGAAACATAGCCCTCGAGCATAGTTTGGCAGGTTTAGTCAAGTTGTTTTGAAATATGGAATGAAGAAAAACAAGTCTAATCACACAGTGTTTTATAAGCGATCTAAGGATGAAATCATTCTACTTGCAGTATATGTTGATGACATTGTGATTATTGGGAGCGATAGCTTAGGCATATCTAGTCTCAAGACTTTCTTGCACTCCCACTTTCAGATAAAGGATTTGGGATCTTTGAAATACTTCCTAGGGGTTGAAATCATGAGAAACAAGAAGGGAATCTTCTTGTCCCAAAGGAAGTATGTTCTTGATTTGTTGAAAGAAACAAGAAAAATAGGGGCTAAGCCATGTAGTACCCCAATGACTCCTAACATACAGCCTGCAAAGGATGACAGTGAACTATTTCATAATCCTAAGAGGTATAAGAGGCTTGTGGAGAAATTGAATTATCTTACAGTGACTCACCCCGACATTGCGTATTCGGTCAGTGTTGTCAGCCGCTTTATGTCCTCCCCAATAGTCAACCATTGGATGCTCCTAGAACAAATTCTTTGTTACTTAAAAGGAGCTCCAGGACGTGGATTATTTTATGGGCATCATGGACACACTAAGGTAAAATGTTTCTTTGGGATAATTGAAGCCTATTCTAATGTAGACTATGCAGGGTGCAAGAATGATAGGAGATCCACTACTGGCTATTGTGTCTTTGTGGGAGGGCACCTAGTTTTATGGAAGAGTAAGAAGCAAAATGTAGTCTCCCAATCTACTACAGAATCAGAGTCAAACTCAATATGTGAGATTGTATGGATATACCAACTATTAAAAGAAGTTGGCTTCGAGCTCTCACTACCAGCAAAGCCATAGTGTGACAACCAAACTACCTTTCACATTGCTTCTAATCCTATGTTCACGAACGAACTAAACATATCGAGATCGATTATCACTTTGTTCATGAAAAAATTGAAGAGAAGTTTATTACTACAAGATATGTAAGAAAAAANAAATGTAGTCTCCCAATCTACTACAGAATCAGAGTCAAACTCAATATGTGAGATTGTATGGATATACCAACTATTAAAAGAAGTTGGCTTCGAGCTCTCACTACCAGCAAAGCCATAGTGTGACAACCAAACTACCTTTCACATTGCTTCTAATCCTATGTTCACGAACGAACTAAGCATATCGAGATCGATTATCACTTTGTTCATGAAAAAATTGAAGAGAAGTTTATTACTACAAGATATGTAAGAAAAAAATACAAGGAGACATCTTTACAAAAGCCTTGAATGGAGCCTGCATTGATTACATTTGTAACAAGATGGGCATGATCAACATCTATGCTCCACCTTGAGGGGGAGTGTTATAGAATGTAAATATGAAAATAATCTAGATAACTGTTACATGATGTAAATATGGTAATATAGCTTAATTATAGGAATTGTAGCATGATCATAGGGATTAGCCTCTGAGAAGATATACTTTTCTACCAGATTACACAACATAACTAAACCCTCCACATCAACATTGAACACTGTCAATTACTAACCGAGCATGTTTTCAATCATCCAAGACTGCTTCATTGGTCAAAACAAATGAAACTTTTGTGTCTTAGATATTAACCTATTCTTGAGCTTCCTCAACTTGAATATAAACTAAATTACAAGGCTGTATAAGGGGAAAATTGATTTTTGAAAATTATTTTCTAGATATAATCACTGAAATTTTAAGATAAAATAATTTTTGTTAAAAAATTAAAAACAGAATTTCAAGTATTTCTCAAGGTTCCTTAAAATGAACCTGTCAAATTAAATTATAACAGTTAAATAATGAAAAGGAAAAAGAAAAAGAAAAAAACATTTAAAAGATAAATTGAGGTAACAAGATTGACAAAAGACAACACAAATATATTGAAGGAGAAAAGGAAACAAGACTTTTAGGAGCAAAGTTGAACTGCACGATGAACCATATAGGGATTCCACAAAGTCTTGCTATCAAGCAGATTGCGTGGTGAAGAGGATTAAAAAAGAAGACCTTCCATTCAGGCATAAGAAGACAAAATATGCCAATAATTACATAAAAGGGCAGCACATAGTAGTTTATCTGCTATAAACGATAAATAATAGTGTGGATAATTAAGTCATCCTCAAAAACCTTTAGATACCTCCACTTACCTCCTATTTAGAGAAAGTTTCTACTTTCTCTTGGCGTGGGGGACAAGTTAATTGAATAAGTTGGGTAAAAAAGTAATTATCACTGAAGTATCCATAGAAGTGCAGTAAAATAATAGTCTATGAATAAAATAGACACCTGGTTATACTTTGCTAGCCACGCTCTGAATCAAATGAAAGACCCATCACAACATGGAAAGAAGGAGTCCCGTCACTCATAAGAAATGGACAGGGATACTTACAGTAGGCTCCAAGCATTAGATAGACGAACATCTATGAAAAGCAACTCAGCAACCCAAGCTTTAAGTCCAAGCACCATTCTATATTAAAGTCTCAGCTTCTTTTCCTTCTATATTCTCTATGTGTGAGCTGTCTAAAGACTAGTCATGACATGTTTTCAACATCAAACAAGAAATTCATACATTTTTAACAAAATTCAAATGGAAAAGATCAAATTTCATCAAGGCAAGATCAAAAATTCATAATTTGATAATCAGTCAAATCAATGCAAAACTTTTAAGGTCATGTCAACAATACAATGCATAAGAATTTAAATCTAAAATTTTAACACAAGAAAGATCTATGTGTCCCAGTTCTATCAAATTAAACAGCTCCTCAATCCAAGCTATCAAGCTCACTCTATAGCCAAAACATTGAACACTGTCAGTTTACATGAACTTGCTTTAGCAACATAACCAGACCCTCCACATGCCAAAATAAATCAACCATCAACCAACATACATCCACCAGAATATAGACTAGACAAGACAGTAAATATATGTCATATACATGCCAGTATCCAAATCAATGAAGGCTTTCAAAGCATGAACCAAAAAGTAACATTTATGCAAGCTTGACCAGTAGTTACCACATGGCTACCAAATTAGACAGAGAAACAGCTGCCACTAAACAACTTGGATACAGTCAAATTGCTATTTGTGATTGTAACATGATAAAGTCTAAATTTTGTCCTTGTATCATGATCAATCAAATAAAAGAGCCATCACACAGAGTGGTTGAGGCAGGGGATGGAAAGGAGTCTCATCACTCATAGGAAATGGATAGGGATACTTACAGTAGGCTCCAAGCATTAGATAGACCAACATCTATGAAAAGCAACTCAACAACCCAAGCTTTAAGTCCGAGCACCATTCCATATTAAAGTCTCATAGCTTCTTTTCCTTCTATACTCTCTATGTGTGAGCTGTCTAAAGACTAGGCATGACATGTTTTCAACATCAAACATGAAATTCATACATTTTTAACAAAATTCAAATGGAAAAGATCAAATTTCATCAAGGCAAGATCAAAAATTCATAATTTGATAATCGGTCAAAACAATGCAAAACTTTTAAGGTCATGTCAACAATACAATGCATAAGAATTTGAATCTAAAATTTTCACACAAGGAAGATCTACATGTCCCAGTTCTATCAAAACAAACAGCTCCTCAATCCAAGCTATCAAGCTCACTCTATAGCCAAAACATTGAACACTGTCAGTTTACATGAACTTGCTTTAGCAACATAACCAGACCCTCCACATGCCAAAATAAATCAACCATCAACCAACATACATCCACCAGAATATAAACCAGACAAGACAGTAAATATATGTCAAATACATGCCAGTATCCAAATCAATGAAAGCTTTCAAAGCATGAACCAAAAAGTAATATTTATGCAAGCTTGACCAGTAGTTACCACATGGCTACCAAATTAGACAGAGAAACAGCTGCCACTAAACAACTTGGATATAGTCAAATTGCTATTTGTGATTGTGACATGATAAAGTCTAAATTTTGTCCTTGTATCATGATCAATCAAATAAAAGAGCCATCACACAGAATGGTTGAGGCAGGGTATGGAAAGGAGTCTCATCACTCATAGGAAATGGATGTGTGAGCTGTCTAAAGACTAGTCATGACATGTCTTCAACATCAAACAAGAAATTCATACATTTTTAACAAAATTCAAATGGAAAAGATCAAATTTCATCAAGGGAAGATCAAAAATTCATAATTTGATAATCAGCCAAACTAATGCAAAACTTTTAAGGTCATGTCAACAATACAATGCATAAGAATTTGAATCTAAAATTTTCACACAAGGAAGATCTACGTGTCCCAGTTCTATCAAAACAAACAGCTCCTCAATCCAAGCTATCAAGCTCACTCTATAGCCAAAACATTGAACACTGTCAGTTTACATGAACTTGCTTTAGCAACATAACCAGACCCTCCTCCACATGCCAAAATAAATCAACCATCAACCAACATACATCCACCAGAATATAGACCAGACAAGACAGTAAATATATGTCAAATACATGCCAGTATCCAAATCAATGAAGGCTTTTAAAGCATGAACCAAAAAGTAACATTTATTCAAGCTTGACCAGTAGTTACCACATGGCTACCAAATTAGACAGAGAAACAGCTGCCACTAAACAACTTGGATACAGTCAAATTGCTATTTTTGATTGTCACATGATAAAGTCTAAATTTTGTCCTTGTATCATGATCAATCCCTGATATAAATCTGAACCAAGAAAACCAAAGCAATACCACCAAACTCAATTGAACCTAACGTGGCAAGAGTATAACAATGTTCAGTAACAGGAAGCATTCTAAACCAGCCAGCACCATAAAAAATAAAATAAAAAATTGTTCCAAAGGCTTATGCAGCAACACAACAGCATAAAACAATCCTAAATGAATGTAAATAATCTCATAAATCAGCCCCTAAACTGTACTCACAATTTCCGAATTTTAACCTCTAGATAAACATGATATGAAAAAATTGAGACATGGACAAAACTTACCAAAGTGTAGAAAAAATTAAAAATGTAACTGAAAAAAGAATCCAAACGAATAAATCAATGTGATTTTTTTTTCAATCTTGGCAACAAAATAAATAAATCTTTTTTTTATATTACATTCTAAGCCAATGCACCATTTCAAAATCAAAACTTTCAAAAGACCCAAATAAGTTTGCAAGTGCAAGAATGCAGGTTTTGAAAGGTAATGGAAAAGGTCAAACAGTTATTTTCTGAACAAAAACTATCACACAAGCCCCTAAGCATCAAAGGAAGTTTAAGTCATAACTGGGCATTGTTTCAAATGAAAAGGGAGTCCATTTTAAACTCAAATGTCCATTAAAGAATAACTCGCACATCTCAGGGAGTATTAATACTCAAACAATAAAGGCAAGGAAGAAATGAACTAGCGAAGAAAATAAATTGTTATCCTAAGCTGAATGATGTAGATACGTCGTTAAACAATCACAGAAACAGGTCCATCTGGACTCTCTTTAAGAATTTATAACAAATAGAAAGATAGGATAGAGCTTTCCAGAAATAGAAGGTAGCCTAGATCAGATGCCTATTAACAATGCCATTGCATAAGATCAACACTATACTTGTCATCTTTCTCAATGCCTACGATAACACCAAAGTCCTTCCTGCTGCAGAAGGAAAGATGTATGAAAAGGAGGAAAAATATGTGGATTGTTATCCTAAGCTGAATGATGCAGATACGTCGTTAAACAATCACAGAAACAGGTCATCTGGACTCTCTTTAAGAATTTATAACAAATAGAAAGATAGGATAGAGCTTTCTAGAAATAGAAGGTAGCCTAGATCAGATGCCTGTTAACAATGCCATTGCATAAGATCAACACTATACCTGTCATCTTTCTCAATGCCTACGATAACACCAAAGTCCTTTCTGCTGCAGAAGGAAAGATGTATGAAAAGGAGGAAAAATATGTGGAAGAGAGTTCTTACAGTATCATGAATGCTAAATAGGTTAAACAAAGGCTTACCCAAAATATACAAGATTATACAGCTCAAACAACATATCAGAACTTGATGAACCCTCCCTCTTGGAGCATCACCCCAGAAGTTTAATGAATCCACAAACAATTTCTTGTATAAGTACCCGTCCTTGAGCATCAGGCCATCCAGAATCAAGATCATGTTTGTATTACATGAGAGGTTGGAATTCCCTACAGTGGTACAATCGAAACAATTATATCAGGCAATCTTTCTTTTAGTTGTTGAATCTCTCTTTGATTGATCAATGTGTGATATTCTGAATCCTCATTACTAACGGAATTGAAATTATCTCACCAATTTTTGCAATAATAGCTTGTTCAACAGTAGGATTAACCACATTTTATATCTTTCGGATCAAGAGCAGAAGAGAAATTCTTTTACTAGAAAATCTTACCTTCTTGCAAATACCAACAGAGTCATCTGGTACATTCCCCTCCAATTCATTGAAATCAGCTAGCAATTACAGCAACAAAGCTGGTAAGCAAATGACAGAAAAAAGAGACGCATGGTAAGCAAACATCAAGAAGTTAAAAATTGAAGTCAAAAAAGAAAAAAGCTAAGTCAGTAATCATGGTAAGTCAGAAGCATGGTAAGCAAACATAATTTAATCTAGACATATTAAATATTGTAATCAAATTATTATAAAATTAGAAAATTTAATTTATTATTATTAGATATATATTTATTTTAGTTTACAGGAATTATACTTTCTAATGTCAGCAAATCTCACTTTCTAATTTGGAGCATTTTATAAGTAATAATGTGTACATTGACCTGACTTCACTTTTGATTATTTAATAACTGAACTTACTGCGCTCATCAAATTTAACTAGTTGTGCAAATAAATTATCCATAAAAAACAAGTATGCATATATTTACAAGTTAAAAAAATGAGAAAAATGAAATATTTACAAAAGTGGGTCTGCCCTAATATTATAAGTGCCGACGTATCCTCAAAGGAATAAGAGACCACTTAGTTCTTAAAAAATGTTTGAAAACAAAGAAAAAGAAAACTTAACCACATGAGATCATTGGAGGGTTAGAGCCAAAAACTAGTGAAAGAAAAGGCATAGAGCCTAAGTGACATGAAAATATGGCATAAAGCCAAAAAGCAGATAAGAAGAGTGGCATAGAGGCATACGAGTTGGAAAATAAGGCCAAGAGACTTTTATTTTTGTTTTCTTCATGAAAATGAGAAATTAAAATAAAATTAGGGAANAAAACAAGTGAAAGAAAAGGCATAGAGCCTAAGTGACATGAAAATATGGCATAAAGCCAAAAAGCAGATAAGAAGAGTGGCATAGAGGCATACGAGTTGGAAAATAAGGCTAAGAGACTTTTGTTTTTGTTTTCTTCATGAAAATGAGAAATTAAAATAAAATTAGGGAAGTTATTTGAAAGGTGGACTTGATTCGCTTCCCCTCAAATGCCTATGTACCCATTAGATGGGATCAAAGTCCGCATAGTTTGCTTTTGAAAATTTATCTAGAAGAGAAAGAGAACTTTTGAGCTTCTTTTTCTTTTTCTTTTTTAATTGAAATGAAAGAAAAGATAGGGACAAGAGAAAGGAGTTCATGAAAAGAAGTGGATCATCCTAGCCCAGATTCGAGTCTAACAAAGCGTATAGGCCATGCAAGCATACCAACTAACACACCTAACAAGCATGCATTTCCTCATAATGATTAGGTAGATAAACTACGCTAAGTAGAAGCAATGAAACATATAATCCAAGTCAAGCTCACATCAAGTAGCACCCCCTTACTCCACAACATGCAAGCAATTAGACACCACCACAGAGTGGGGCTTTCAATGCCTCCACTTATATCCAAACCTAGCCCATCTACCTTCAAAATAAAAGAGGTGACCACCTGTCACCCGGAAGGAATGATTGGAGTCCCATCACTTACAAGAAATGAAAGGGATACTTACATTAGGCTCCAAGCATTAGATAGAACAACATCTATGAAAAGCAACTCAGCAACCCAAGCTTTAAGTTCAAGCACCACTGCATATTAAAGTCTCATAGCCTCCTTTCCTTTTACTCTATTCGTGAGCTGTCTAAAGACTTGCCATGACATGTTTTTAACATCAAACATAAAATTCATACATTTCTAACAAAATCCCAATGGGGAAGACCAAATTTCATCAAGGCAAGATAAAAAAAAAACTCATAATTTGAGAATTAGACAAACCAATGAATAACTTTAAGGTCATATCAACAATACATGCATAAGAATTTGAATCTAAAATTTTTACACAACTGGTTCTAACAAAACAAATGGCTCCTCAATCCGAGCTGTTAAGCTCACTCTATAGCCAGAACATTGAACATATGCTGTTTGACAGCAGCGAAAATCAAGGGAAGAAAAGACAATTTACATGAACTTAATCATAAAAGTGCTTTAGCAACATAACCAGACCCTCCACATGCTAAAATAAATCAACTATCAGCCTACATACATCCACCAGAATATAGACTAGATGAGACAGCAAATACATTTTAGTATCCAAATCAATGAAGGCATTCAAATCATGAACTAGAAAGCAACATGGCTACCAAATTAGGCAGAAAAACAGCTACCATGAAACAACTTGCATACACTCAAATTGCTTTTTGTAACATGATAAAGATAAAGTCCAAATTCTGTCCTTGAATCATGATCAATCCCTTATATAAATCTGAACCAAAAAAACCAAAGCAATACCATCAAACTCAATTGAACCTAACGTGGTAGGAGTATAACATAGAACATGGCCCCAACACTCTGTAACAACTACCATTCTAAACCAACCAGCACCATAAAAAAAAAAAGGTTCCAAAGGCTTATGCAGCAACACAACAGCATAAAACAGTGTTAAATGAATGCAAATAATCTTGTAAGTCAGCCCCTAAACTGTACTCAGCAATTCCAAATTTTTAACCTCTATATAAATAGGATATGGCAAAAATGAGGCATGGAACAAAACTGACCAAAGTGTAGAAAAAATAAAAAATGACTAGTCCAAGCACACTAGGATCAGAAATTACATTTGGCCAACCATCATAAACAAAACTTAGAAATAGGAACGGTACTTTAAACAGAAATATAGCATAAAGCACCTTTAAAAAAAACTACATACAAACAAATTCTTAGAGAAGATAAATAAGCACCGAGGATTTACACTCAAATTTCATATGCATGTCATTATGAATTCACAACTAGATATACACTCAATCATCTACCAAGAGTTTATACAACCATGTATTACAAGGGACAGCAGCATGTTTAACAATCACCAAATATAAAAGCAAAATGCTACTCCAAAATCAATAAAAAAAAATACCACAAAAACTTCCAACGGTTTAATGATAACCATTTTTATCAAGCAATTTTCAAATATCAAGAAACTGGAAAAAAGTGCAAAGGAGCAAATCAATGTGATTTATTTTTTTTTTTTCCAATCTTTACGAAAAAATAAATAACTTTTTTTTTTGTAACATTACATTCTAAGCCAATGCACCATTTCAAAGTCAAAACTTTCAAAAGAGCCAAATCAGTTTGCAAGTTCAAGAATGCAGGTTTTGAAAGGCTAATGGAAAAGGTCAAATAGAATTAACGATTTTATTTTCTGAGCAAAACCTATCACACGACCCCCAAAGCATCATAGAAAGTTTAAGTTATAGCAATCTTGGGCATTGTTCAAATGAAAAGCTACTCCCATTTTAAACCCCAGATGTTCATTAATTCTTGTCTTTAATCTGTCAATGTCTCACTTAAAGATCTTGCTTTCACTATGGTGGTATTAGAAAGAGATTATATCGCAATAAGTGATGAATGAAGGCCTGAAGACAATAAAATTCAAAGGAACGTAAGAGTAATGGCTAATGGTAATGGCAAAGGAAATAATTGGGACTTAAAAAATGGCATACATCACACAATCAAGTCAAATATAGTAGGTATTATTTATGAATGGATAATGGGTTTCCAACTAGCTCAAGAAACAAGATATTATGGTAGGCATTATTTAAAGATGGATAATGGGTTTCCAATTGGCTCAAGAAACAAGAAAATGTTGAAGAAGGAAATCTATTTCAAAATGAAAATCAATTCAAGAATCATTTGCCACAAGATTAAAACTTCAAAATGAAAACAGTCAATCATTGATCAAAATGGACTTTTAAAAGCACGTAATCTAGGCCAAAGTTTAAAGGCTATGAAAGAAACGGTATAAGAGTCTCAAACATGTGTTTATGGGTGAAGATAGATCAAGAATCATTTCAGTATGTGAATCACCACTAAGGTTCATCTTTCTATTCCCATTCTTTTGAAATAATAATATAACTTCTTCATTTGTCCCAAAAAAAAAAATTTAAATGAAAGCAGCCAAGATTGATCAAAATGGACTTTCAAAAGCACGTAATGTAGGTTAAGGTTTAAAGGCTATGGAAGAAAGGTAGAAGAGGCTCAAACATGTGTTTATAGGTCAAGAGGGATCAAGGATCATTTCAATATCTGATTCAACTTTGTACTTCATTCCTTTTCTTTCATTTTTTTTTTCTTTTCCTCTATTTTTTCTGCTTTTCTTCTTGGTTTCCTTTTTTTTCATTTTTCTTTTTCTATATTTCTTTTTTTGTAGAAGATCTTTTTGCTTTTTTTCTTTCTTTCTATTTCTTTTCTTTTTTTGTAGAAGATCTTTTTGCTTTTTTCTTTCTTTCTATTTCTTCTTTTTTTTTTTTTGCACAAGATCACTATTAATGAAAGGAACAATCATTTGACCATAATAAAAAATTTCAATACCATCCAAACCCTAGTGTAGGGGTGATCCTTGTCCAGGGTTTCTTTTGAAGGAAAGATTCCAAGCTCAACGGGGACAGCAAGGGAAAATAAGCAAAACGGTAACAGAAAAATGGCCATTCCTCATTTCAATTCTTGACTGCTCATTTCTAAAACCTTAACCATGAGACAAATTATTTAGCCCCCAGTGTAGGGGTGATTCTTGTCCAAGGTTCCCTAAAAAAAACTTCCAGGCTCAATGGGGACTAACAAGGGAAAATAAATAAATTAAAAGGTAGCAGAAAAATGGCCATTCCTCATTTCAACTCTTGACTGTGCATTCATGAAATGCTAACCATATGACAAATATATACTAGGTATGAGTTATCAAATATGGTATAAGCAAACAGGCCAATCAAAATCAAATGAGGGGTTGAACTAACTTTTCATGCATTTTGTATGCCACTCTACAAGTCCCAACTTATTCTTAAAGGCTATGAATTGAAGAAAGTTAGGGTATTTGAATTAAAAGGAAATCACAACAAAAACTGGTATGTTTTGCAATAGAACATATTTTTTTAATCGAAAGGGAACTAAATACCACCACAACAAAAACACTAATTTAAATAAGACACTAGAAAGATGAAAAATAAGAACAAATATCATCCACTTATTACAAAAAAAATGGTTCAAATACTCTCACAAGCTTGGGCTTTTTCCTCTCCAAACAAAATAATAGTAGATAAGATATTTTATTAGCTAACAAATGGACATCAGCCATAAGGATTGGAAATGAATACAAACTGAATATAAAAAAAGATTTTCTCAATATGGTGCAATGGCATCTAAAAAGTGTTTCTCGGTTCAATTTTCAGGTATAGGAAATAAAACAAACAAACAACCTGATTTTGTTAATGTGAAACAAAACTTACAGAATAAAAATTTCTAGAAAGTTGACTCCATTCGTAAAACTCATTTGTTAAAATAGATGTTTTAAAAAATAAAAAAAACAGCAACCAAACAAGATAAACAAATTATTTTTTATAAATGAAGACCAATATAATGAAATTGACCAACAAAAAATTTTGAAATCTTGCACTTACAAAAAAGGTGAAGCTCAAAATCTAACATAAGTGAGATAAGCTTAAGATGTTGTGATGAAGCTAAAACATTTTTTTTTGTGACTAGACAAACCGGGTGCTGACAACTATATGCAAATATGAAGGGACTTAACCCTATCTCACTTAACTCTCTAAGCCAAGGAGACAAAAGTTATCAAATGAAGGGCATATACAGGCACAGTGGGCAGCAAAAACAAAACAAAAAATTAAATATAAGAAAATCTTGCAAAAAGTCACCAAAACCAACTGACAAGAAGTGGACTACATCAACTTTAGTAATCAATAATGCTTAATTTGCTAGCTTCCTAAAACTACAATCTAGATTGTACATCCTAGGTCATAATACTTATGTGATCTATGTTGTTGAGCTATGAAATCTGTATCAGCAGATGCAGCCACCCATTCCCCACCCAAAAAAAAAAAAAAAAATTCCTTTGATGTTATTTGAGAAGAGAAGACTTGCCCAAATTTAAGCCAAACTTGTATAATTAGAAGTGCATTCATTATGTTAAAGTTAATTCCTAGTTGAGTTAAGAATTTTCAACTAATCACATTATGACTTTATGACTAAAAGAAGAGGCTATATAAAAAATTTTAAGGGTCTTGCCACCATGATGACCAAAATAAAATATAATGATAAAAAATGGCATCTTCCTATTCCATATCTACTGAAAAATAGCCAATTCCATTCATGACAGTAATGGACCAGAATCCTTGTTGCTCAATAACACTAATAAATGACTTGCAAAGGGTTCTAGCATCAAATATACAGAATAATATGTTATTGTCCCAAGGAAAAAATATTTATCACTTACCTCGATGAAACCAATTCCACAATCAAGATTTATATGAAGATTCTTTATCTCCCCATATTCACCAAATGCATTTTGTAGATCATCCTCTTGCGCTTCCTCATGCAACACAGTGACCAAAATAATCCATCTTTCAACAGCTGCATACAAGAAATTGAAACTATAATTCAATGTTCCAAGCAAAAATACGGAAAGAGGGTAAAATTATTCAGAATGAGCAGTAAGCCAAAGAATAAACACATTAATTGTGCATGAATTAGGTTTAAACATAGAACTTGATAAAAGTGTGTGGTACTGTGCACACACACATGTGTATAAGAGTGTCTACATGCGTACTAAGCTAGATAAGAATATAAAGTAGATTTGCTATTTTCTGGAGCTAGGCACTATTTTGGGTTTCATTTATACATTTATGCAATTTACTTTGTTTTCTTACTAGATATTTGAATATTAGAAGCTTAAACATACAATATAAAAATTCATATCTAGCACCAAATAATATAAAAATGCAGAAATTGGAAAATCAACCCAAAAAAAAAAAAAGAGGCAGAAACTCTTTGGAGAAAGAAAAAACACATACAAAGCAAAATATAGAGGAAACAAATATCATCAAATCCCAATTAATATTAATATCTGGGTCAAATATTACTTTTAATCAATATCTATTTCTATCCCACTGTCCTATATTAACAGAAGAAAAAATAAATTAAAACCACCAAACTGCCTACTTTTCTTCCTATCTCCATTATTATGGATAGCCCCTCTCTTTCTCTCTAATCAACCATTTTTGGTTGTTATTTGGGTATGGAAAATGGGTTCTCATCTTGGAAATGTTGGGTCAGCAAGAGAGTGATTCTCTCCCAGCCCCCGTCCCTGACATTGAGGTTCGAGGTTCCAGAGGTGCATCGACCCTGTCATCTATGTCTACACAATACATCTTATCATATTAGTTTAGGTTTCACAAAATTTTAGAAGATTGTATGTCGTTTAAACACCTAAAAGAATTAGAAAATCCATCTTGTCATTAGTTCAGGTTTCACAAGCTTCCAAAGAAGTTTTAGATGGAAAAATAAATTCAACAAGTTTTATGCCGACTTAATTGTTTCACTCTTGAAATTTGTATTTTTTGTTCCTCTTCCCAAAAGTGCAAGATAAAAGTACTTTAAAAATACCTTCCAAGACTATCAAATTTTACCAATGCATAGCACAGAAATTATCCAAGAGAATCAAAACCAAAATCTCTTCTTAAGCAAAATTCCCTATTGTTCACTTCTACAGAGAAAATCCTTACAAAACTAATCTACTAACAATCAAGTAGCCAACAACCAGAACCAAAAAAATGAAACNTGGTTCAAATACTCTCACAAGCTTGGGCTTTTTCCTCTCCAAACAAAACAATAGTAGATAAGATATTTTATTAGCTAACAAATGGACATCAGCCATAAGGATTGGAAATGAATACAAACTGAATTATATGGGTCTTTCAAGGAAAATATAAAAAAAGATTTTCTTAATATGGTGCAATGGCATCTAAAAAGTGTTTCTCGGTTCAATTTTCAGGTATAGGAAATAAAACAAACAAACAACCTGATTTTGTTAATGTGAAACAAAACTTACAGAATAAAAATTTCTAGAAAGTTGACTCCATTCGTAAAACTCACTTGTTAAAATAGATGTTTTAAAAAATAAAAAACAGCAACCAAACAAGATAAACAAATGCTTTTTTTATAAATGAAGACCAATATAATGAAATTGACCAACAAAAAATTTTGAAATCTTGCACTTATAAAAAAGGTGAAGCTCAAAATCTAACATAAGTGAGATAAGCTTAAGATGTTGTGATGAAGCTAAAACATTTTTTTTGTGACTAGACAAACCGGGTGCTGACAACTATCCAAATATGAAGGGACTTAACCCTATCTCACTTAACTCTCTAAGCCAAGGAGACAAAAGTTATCAAATGAAGGGCATATACAGGCACAGTGGGCAGCAAAAACAAAACAAAAAATTAAATATAAGAAAATCTTGCAAAAAGTCACCAAAACCAACTGACAAGAAGTGGACTACATCAACTTTAGTAATCAATAATGCTTAATTTGCTAGCTTCCTAAAACTACAATCTAGATTGTACATCCTAGGTCATAGTACTTATGTGATCTATGTTGTTAAGCTATGAAATCTGTATCAGCAGATGCAGCCACCCATCCCCAACCCAAAAAAAAAAAAAAATTCCTTTGATGTTAGACTTGCCCAAATTTAAGCCAAACTTGTATAATTAGAAGTGCATTCATTATGTTAAAGTTAATTCCTAGTTGAGTTAAGAATTTTCAACTAATCACATTATGACTTTATGACTAAAAGAAGTGGCTATATAAAAAATTTTAAGGGTCTTGCCACCATGATGACCAAAATAAAATATAATGATAAAAAATGGCATCTTCCTATTCCATATCTACTGAAAAATAGCCAATTCCATTCATGACAGTAATGGACCAGAATCCTTGTTGCTCAATAACACTAATAAATGACTTGCAAAGGGTTCTAGCATCAAATATACAGAATAATATGTTATTGTCCCAAGGAAAAAATATTTATCACTTACCTCGATGAAACCAATTCCACAATCAAGATTTATATGAAGATTCTTTATCTCCCCATATTCACCAAATGCATTTTGTAGATCATCCTCTTGCGCTTCCTCATGCAACACAGTGACCAAAATAATCCATCTTTCAACAGCTGCATACAAGAAATTGAAACTATAATTCAATGTTCCAAGCAAAAATACGGAAAGAGGGTAAAATTATTCAGAATGAGCAGTAAGCCAAAGAATAAACACATTAATTGTGCATGAATTAGGTTTAAACATAGAACTTGATAAAAGTGTGTGGTACTGTGCACACACACATGTGTATAAGAGTGTCTACATGCGTACTAAGCTAGATAAGAATATAAAGTAGATTTGCTATTTTCTAGAGCTAGGCACTATTTTGGGTTTCATTTATGCATTTATGCAATTTACTTTGTTTTCTTACTAGATATTTGAATATCAGAAGCTTAAACATACAATATAAAAATTCATATCTAGCACCAAATAATATAAAAATGCAGAAATTGGAAAATCAACCCAAAAAAAAAAAAAAAAGAGGCAGAAACTCTTTGGAGAAAGAAAAAACACATACAAAGCAAAATATAGAGGAAACAAATATCATCAAATCCCAATTAATATTAATATCTGGGTCAAATATTACTTTTAATCAATATCTATTTCTATCCCACTGTCCTATATTAACAGAAGAAAAAATAAATTAAAACCACCAAACTGCCTACTTTTCTTCCTATCTCCATTATTATGGATAGCCCCTCTCTTTCTCTCTAATCAACCATTTTTGGTTGTTATTTGGGTATGGAAAATGGGTTCTCATCTTGGAAATGTTGGGTCAGCAAGAGAGTGATTCTCTCCCAGCCCCCGTCCCTGACATTGAGGTTCAAGGTTCCAGAGGTGCATCGACCCAGTCATCTATGTCTACACAATACATCTTATCATATTAGTTTAGGTTTCACAAAATTTTAGAAGATTGTATGTCGTTTAAACACCTAAAAGAATTAGAAAATCCATCTTGTCATTAGTTCAGGTTTCACAAGCTTCCAAAGAAGTTTTAGATGGAAAAATAAATTCAACAAGTTTTATGCCGACTTAATTGTTTCACTCTTGAAATTTGTATTTTTTGTTCCTCTTCCCAAAAGTGCAAGATAAAAGTACTTTAAAAATACCTTCCAAGACTATCAAATTTTACCAATGCATAGCACAGAAATTATCCAAGAGAATCAAAACCAAAATCTCTTCTTAAGCAAAATTCCCTATTGTTCACTTCTACAGAGAAAATCCTTACAAAACTAATCTACTAACAATCAAGTAGCCAACAACCAGAACCAAAAAAATGAAACCCTAGCCCTAAAATGTATTTGCTAAAAGCTGTTATAAAAAATGCTCAAATCCCAAACAAAAACCCACGCATATATCAATATGTAAGACAATGCAGAAGCAAAGTGAAGGGGACTAACATCCTTGAGCACCCACCCAGACAGCGGAAGAAAGGGAGTCCAAATCGAAGCGAGCAAGGCAGGTGTTATGGTCGGCACCAGTTTACTGACAAAAGCCATGGCCTTTGGTGTTATTTCTGATTACCTCGATTATCTGACCCACTTTTCCTGCCATTTCCTTGACCCCATCCAGTTGCTGAACTTTCTTTTGATATTTTTCCATTGTCCCAAGAACATTGGCCTTTCTGCTCACCCTCTATATGATTTCCATCAAGACTTCTGGTACCAACCAGAGGATTTCTCTTTTGAAGCTCCAGGAGTATTCCAATTGCTTTTGCTATCCCATCCTGAGTGCTGGTTTCCATCCACATCATTAGAATTATTTTTACACTCACTATTCTAGTTTTCATCAACAACATTGCTTTTCTTCCAGGGTTCCTCTAATAATTTAGAATCAACATGATCACTGGTACTTTCAATTTTAGGTCTTGCCACACCCCAGCAGCCACCACCTTTTCCCCAGCCACCAGATTGATCAGGGTCAGCAGAAGCTCCATCATTCTCCCACCCAAAGAGGAATTCTGGTTTGAAGTACTCTTAATCAAGTGGTATCTCTGACACCTACATGTAACTAGATCAATAGAGGAAATTTCTCCACAAGTAACAATAATTTGGAGCTGTGACACACAAGCATACCTTTACTATAATCATTGCCCCTAGTACTTATAGGATTAGCAGTTGACTCAGGGTGCTGCAATAGCTAAAAGAATAAACCAACACATTAAAAATGAATGCAGCATAATTGTACTTGAATAATATATTAGCAAATTTATAAATGAATGTGTACAAGTGCATGTATTATTTGGAGAAAACAAACTGCATGCACGTTGGTTTGAGACAGAGAGAGAGGCAGAGGGAACAGAAGGTATTGAAGGGAAGAAAAGACTATTGGTGCAAGTTAATGACATACTAAGAAGCTTGATGCAGAATGTTTAGTCCAATAACTCACTGCAAAAGATTAACAAAAGGTAAGGGAACAACCAAAATAACTAAAAATGAGAAGATGAAGAAACAAGTCATGAAAGAAAATAAGATACTTGATCTTTTG
Organism: Cercis canadensis; assembly: GCA_003255065.1. Classification (NCBI taxonomy): domain Eukaryota; kingdom Viridiplantae; phylum Streptophyta; class Magnoliopsida; order Fabales; family Fabaceae; genus Cercis; species Cercis canadensis. Next base: position 1,853,075 of record QAOA01003368.1, on the reverse strand, counting down.
TTGATCATCAGATTTTTTTAAATGGACAACCAAATAAAGAGGCAATCTTTTCAAAAACTTAAATCAAGTACTGATAACGATAAAATTACAGTTGAACATGTTAAACTATGGATTATGACAAAAAGGCTCCTGAAATATATCATATTCAGGACTGCATCTTGTTCTGTACTTCAATTTAAATTAATATTGTGTTACCATATGATAGCAATGCCTATCCCATCTCAGTACATGCATCATAATAACAAAAAAAAAGGCCAAAGAAAATAAAACATGTTTGTTATCAAGAGAGTATATCCAAATACTATCTAAAGAGTAAGTCTCTTATTTTTTATGAACAAACCAATAAAGAACACTAACCTTGAAAATACAACACCTAAAAAATAGCATTTTCCCAAAATAGTACATTATCCCCATTTCATAAACATATGTAATCCATGCTAGGGCTTCAACACAAAACATAAGACAGTCAATAACAACAAACCATTAATAACATTATAAGCAATCTTTCGTGCAGGTTCAGATAGTAATTCTCAATATATGGTTGCAACCAAAACCCACAGTATATCAAGATATGGAAGTGGATATAAAAAATTCCGGAAAATAAAGCAAAGAATGAATCAAGTAGATTAACAAATATCCACATGAAACATACCTTTTAGCTGACAGCCCTCCATTATTCCATCTGTCATTCCAAGCAGATGTTCCCACTCTCATCCATCCAACCTTCAAATAAACCCAAAGGTCAAATCCTCACTCATATCTCACAATTGAACATCAATGACAAACAAAACACAGAAAAGGAAACTAGGATACATGTTAAATGATACTACGTCCCATTTTATGGGACAAAATTTCTGATGTTTAAAGGGAAAACATTGACTTCAGAAAAAAAAAAANAAAAAAAAAAAAAAAAAAAAAAAAAAAAAAAAAAAAAAAGAGAGAGAGAGAGAGAGAGAATAAAAGAATTACCACCTCCTGAGGAGACTAAAGTACCTAGTAGATCAAAGGGTTTTAGTGAACTTGAATCAGGATCACCACTGATGTAAGAAAAACACAAACCAACTCAGGAAGATTTTCACAGCCGAAGTTGCAATGAGAAAGAATATGTAACAGAGTTATTTTCAGAAATACCTGGTTGACACGGCAATACTCTTCCCTTGAACCTCAGAAAGATGCTCACTTTTAACTGAGAAAATCAGTGAAAGGATTTTTTTTTTTTTTTCTCTTTATAAATGATGATCTAAAACCATGTAAGAACCAAAAGTAGACCATCATAAACAAACCTGTAATAACCTTTTGCTGAGAATCAAGTTTCACAATAACATCAGAGCGACATGTGGCTATGAGACCCACTCTAATCCTCAAGGTTTGACGAATGGTAAACTGGGTATGGTTGTCTCCATGTGTAACTGCATACAAAGATTATCCATCAGTAGGAAATCAGAATCTTACTTACTATGGCTAAAAGACTTGTCAAAGAGTCAAGCAACATGACGGACATTCACGATTACTTTCTCTTGCTCGCCATGGCCATTTTGGTGACACAGGGGATGGTTCACTATCTTGAGTATAGATCATTGCAAGAAACATCAAAACCCAACCAAAACAATCAGAAAGTTCAAAGCCTAATATGTCTGAAATGTATAAGACTCTAGGGACCTGAAAAAACATGCAATTCAAGTCAACAATTAACTGAGTAACTTTCCTCCCAAAAAATTAAAAAAAAAAATACACACACACATACACAAACACAAGTAACAGGAAGGAGACTTTAGAAACAATCACGACACTGAAAATAGCTCCAGTGACAAACAAATGAGAAAATAAGCCAGAACGTCACACCTAATAATAAACAATTTACAATGTTCTTTCTATTTCATTACTAGAGTTTCCCAGCATTATTAAGTTAACCATAAGAAATTAAGAAGCATTTTGGGTTCTGTTTCATCATCAATATTGAAAACCAAGGATATTCTATAAACTCAGAATCAAGAAAAGAAGCAAACTCAACAGCCTAAAATCTAAAACCTCTCTCGGAACCCTGATGAAACATGCAGACCAGAGGCACAACATGTCCTGATTTTCATTATACTGCAAGTAAACCCTTCCATTTTTAAATCAAATTAGCTCCAGTGACAAACAAATGAGAACATCAAGCATAACATCACACCCACTAATAAACAATGTTCTTTCTATTTTACTACTAGAGTTGCTGAGCATTATTATGTTATGATAAGAGATTAAGTAGCATTTTGTGTTCTGTCTCATCTACAATATCAAAAACCAAGGATATTCTATAAACTCAAAATCAAAAAAAGAAGCAATATTCAACAGCCCAAATTCTAAAATATCTTTCTCAAAACCCTGATGAAGCATGCATACAAGAGGAGAAAAAATGACCAAAAATCTTCAGAGGCAGGAAATGGATAACACAAGTATATACATGCTCAAACTGAACCAAAGCATATGCAAAGTTCATCATTTCCAATCACAACCCTAAAACTAGATAAACTCTTGCAATGACATAATGCATCTCAACCAATACTTCCCAAACAAGGCACAACTTGTCCTAATTTTCATTTATACTGCAAGCACAACCTTCCATGTTTAAATCAAATTAGCACAGCCATCAAGAAGCTTCAGATCATTGCAACAGACCAAGAAGAATTCCAAATTACATTGAACCATTCATTCCACTGAAATTTACCCACTACCTAACATAAAAATCACTTCTGACTTCACTGCCCATGAACTTATTTTCTCTATAAATGAATAAACACGACAATCAAATAAACAAATATGAATTCAAAAAGAAATGTGAACCAAGCTTGAAAACAAAACTTTTTTCTTTTTACTTTTGTTTGATAAAAGAACAACCTTTGAAACGAAGTGTCACTCCTTGATACAACAATCAAATAAACGAAAAATGATTTGAAAACAAAAAGTCACACAATCATCAATCACCGCAATCCTCATTAAGACAAGCTCTAAAACACTCCCACTGAAAATAACCACCAAAGCGATGAAATTCAGAGAACCCAGCTTTTCACCATCACCATATTGTTCAAGATAATTAAAATTAAAATCTCTAAAGCAATTGTTCACCTCTAGAAAGAAAATCCTTATTTAACTAATCTAGTAGCCAACAGCCAGAACCAAAAAAATGAAACCCTAGCCCTAAAATGTATTTGTATATCAATATGTAAACACAAAGCAAAAGCAAAGTGTAGGGGACTAACATCGTTGAGCACCCCAACGGCGGACAAAAGGGACTTCAAATCGGAGCCCTCGGCGTCAGCACCGGCATCCTCGTTCATCAAGACATCGACCTCCAGCAACCATGAAATTCAAAGAACCCAGCCTTTCCCCATCACCATACAGAGCAAAAAATCCAGAATGAGAAAGGGTCGACAGTCAATCAAACACCAAACATCGTGAAAACCTTAATCATTGTTATGAAAGAGACACAAACAAACAAATTAAACGAGCAGAAGAAAGAGAGATCAAGGATTTTATACCATCTTTGAAGTCACTGTCATCACTCTCTTGGTGTCAGCGGCGTCGTCAAAGAATTGCAAACTGATCGGTTCTTCCTCTTCCGGCCACCACCAGTTTTGTCATCATCGTCCCCTCCGCACTTTCGCTTTCCAGCGAGATCTTTGCCTTTGCCTGTGACGATCTTATCCTTACCCTTGCTCGTCATCTCAGAGACAACAATGCAGAGGAAGAGCCATACCAATTACATGTATAAATAAACCTTAATCATTGTTATGAAAGAGACACAAACAAACAAATTAAATTAGCAGAAGAAAGAGAGATCAAGGATTTTATACCATCTTTGAAGTCACTGTCATCATTCTCTTGGTGTCAGCGGCGTCGTCAAAGAACTGCAAACTGATTGGTTCTTCCTCTTCCGGCCACCACCAGTTTTGTCATCATCGTCCCCGCCGCACTTTCGCTTTCCAGCGAGATCTTTGCCTTTGCCTGCGACGATCTTATCCTTACCCTTGCCCGTCATCTTAGAGACAACAATGCAGAGGAAGAGCCATACCAATTACATGTATAAATGGAGAGAGAGAGCACATATGCAATGAGGTATGAGAGCAGAAGACTGAAGTCTGAAGAGAGAGAGTTTGACTGAGGAAAGACGGTTAGCACTGTGGGCCTTGGTTTATTATTTTAAATTTTCATCCTTACCTAGGGGCATTTCAGTTTAGTCATACATAATTTTTTAGTTGATTTTTTTTTTTAGATGGCGATTTTTTTTAAATAATTATTTTTTAATCACTCAAATTAATAATATTAAGTAAATTATTTTTTAAAATAATTAAGTATAGTTGAGTTTTTAAATTTATCATTTATTTAACTAATGATCATTACATACTTACTAGTGATTATTCTTTTTTTTAATGGTTATTTCACAATAACAATTAATAAAGGCAATTTAAAAAATAATAACAATTGTGACCCACTAATTTTTTTTTAGAAACTTTCTTGGAATTATTATTAAGAACAATTATCTTTTTTCTTCTATTTTTTCTTATCCATAAAATTAGTAAAAAAGATAAAATAGAAGAATTATTAAAATAAAGACTCGCCACATTGTAGAAAATAACCTAATTCATATATGAATATAATAATTATATAAACTAAGGGATTTTGTAGTCAAGTGGTAATGATATCATTCTCTGGACTTGTAGATTTTATGTTCGAATACATAATCACAACTAAAGTAACAAAAAATGAATAATTACAAAGGCAATAAGAGTATTTTAGTCATTTTATACTATGTGACAAGGTACATTGCACCTTTTGGTCTTTTCTTCCCAAATTCAAACTTAGGTAGTGTTTGGTATCAACTATCCTCTTTCCGGGAATCCTTACTTTCCTATGAATGAGATTCCCAGGAATGAGATTACTGGGAAAGTTAATATTCCTATGTTTGGTTATCACTTCACTTTCCTAAGAATATTATAATACATTCCCAACAAAATTGTATTCTCATATTTGGTTCAAGTAGCATATACCCAGGAATGCTATCAATTTTTCCAAAAATACCCTGGCTTCCAATCTTCGTTGCTCTACCCAGACACTGTCCATGACAGTTCGTAGGCTTGAGAGTCTGAGGGAAAAAGGAAAGAAACTCAATTGTTCACTGTTCTTCTTGTTCAAAGAAACCCCAATTTTTCCCTGATTTTGATTGAATTGAATCTCGAGATTTCAAACCCCAATTACATGATGTTAAGCTTCTCACTTGTTCTCTCGTACTTTTCTTCTTATGAACATGACAGTGCTTCAATTTCCTTATGTATAATCCTAATTGATTATCCAAAATATCTAATTAAATTTTTTTCTTCATCCAAAAAAAAAAATAACCAACCAAACTCCATCAAACAAAGTTATCCCAAAACAAACAAAAGAAACCATCAAAAACAAATTTTGACGCAACAATTATGAATAATCAATAAAATAAGCACTTGGGTGGAGACGAGAATTTGATAATGCACTGGGAATTTCTTAAGTTGCTCGAGCACATTAATGCACTGACTTTCTTCATGTTCACTCTCGCCGGAGCTTGCCGCATTCGCTGCCTTCTTCACGGATTCGTACAGTTCAACCAACTCTTTCTCCATCAAATACCTCTGAAAAAGGTTTCTCCTAACCACACAAGCCAACCAGATCGAAAAAAAACAAAAAAAAAAAATTAATCCTTCATAGTGAAAAAAAAATTAAAAAACCCCAACAGCTTTTCGCAGTAGCCAACCCAAAAAGGACAAAGACATTATCAATTAGAGTGAGAACTCACCCAAATGATCTCTCCTGCTGCGGTGTATCAGCAGTGAAGGGAAAAATTGGGGGCAATTGAGTAATTTTACATGGCAAAATATACTCATTCCGTCTGAAATCTCACTTTCTCACCTGTAAAGGTGGGAATGAAAATTTTCAGTTTTATGTATAAATTGTCATTCTTGGGTATCCTTTATTCCTAGGAATGTTTTTTTATCTCTTGCACCAAACATGGAAAACTTTTATTTCCACCTCACTTTCCTAGGAATCTTAGAACTTTCCTGGTACCAAACACCACCTTAGAGGTCTTTTTCAAAAAAAGAAAAAGAAAAACCATAACTTGTTGTATTATTAACTATTCTAATATGAGTAAAATATTTTTTTTAGTTCTTAAAAGATGTAGCAAAAATTACTTAAATTCCTACAACAAAATTTTTTGTAACATTTGAATTCTGAAAAATTCAAGAAGTTGATAAAAATAATCATTTTTGAGGACCTAATTGATAGTATAAAAAAAAATGACCATCTTAATAAACTTTTTGAACTTTCAGGGACTTTGATACAAAAAATCATTTCAAGACACAAGTAGACTAAAAGACCTTTTACTTGTTTTAATATTTATTTATTTTACATTAAATTTCATGCAAAAGTTCTTTGTAGAAAAAAGAAAGATAATTATTCTTAAATTATTAAATTATATTTGTAGATAAAAATTGAAGCCATGTAGATGGAAAAATAGAAAAAATTATATACATGTATTCCTCAACGTTATCAATGCCATTTTGCTTTGCAAAAATACGGTCAGCAAGCTCTGAAATTTGGAGACTCCAAACCTAAAAGACGTCTAATCTAATTTAAAAAAAAAAAAATGTTACTTTCTCTTGCTCGCCATGGCCATTTTGGTGACACAGGGGATTTTGGTGATGACGGTATATCTTCAAAGACTGAAGGACCTGGTTCACTATCCTGAGTATAGATCATTGCAAGAAACATCAAAACCCAACCAAAACAATCAGAAAGTTCAAAGCCTAATATGTCTGAAATGTATAAGACTCTAGGGACCTGAAAAAACATGCAATTCAAGTCAACAATTAACTGAGTAACTTTCCTCCCAAAAAATTAAAAAAAAAAATACACACACACATACACAAACACAAGTAACAGGAGGGAGACTTCAGAAACAATCACGACACTGAAAATAGCTCCAGTGACAAACAAAAGAGAAAATAAGCCAGAACATCACACCTAATAATAAACAATTTACAATGTTCTTTCTATTTCATTGCTAGAGTTTCCCAGCATTATTAAGTTAACCATAAGAAATTAAGAAGCATTTTGGGTTCTGTTTCATCATCAATATTGAAAACCAAGGATATTCTATAAACTCAGAATCAAGAAAAGAAGCAAACTCAACAGCCTAAAATCTAAAACCTCTCTCGGAACCCTGATGAAACATGCAAACCAGAGGCACAACATGTCCTGATTTTCATTATACTGCAAGTAAACACTTCCATTTTTAAATCAAATTAGCTCCAGTGACAAACAAATGAGAACATCAAGCATAACATCACACCCACTAATAAACAATGTTCTTTCTATTTTACTACTAGAGTTGCTGAGCATTATTATGTTATGATAAGAGATTAAGTAGCATTTTGTGTTCTGTCTCATCTACAATATCAAAAACCAAGGATATTCTATAAACTTAAAATCAAAAAAAGAAGCAATATTCAACAGCCCAAATTCTAAAATATCTTTCTCAAAACCCTGATGAAGTATATACATGCTCAAACTGAACCAATGCATATGCAAAGTTCATCATTTCCAATCACCACCCTAAAACTAGATAAACTCTTGCAATGACATAATGCATCTCAACCAATACTTCCCAAACAAGGCACAACTTGTCCTAATTTTCATTTATACTGCAAGCACAACCTTCCATGTTTAAATCAAATTAGCACAGCCATCAAGAAGCTTCAGATCATTGCAACAGACCAAGAAGAATTCCAAATTACATTGAACCATTCATTCCACTGAAATTTACCCACTACCTAACATAAAAATCACTTCTGACTTCACTGCCCATGAACTTATTTTCTCTATAAATGAATAAACACGACAATCAAATAAACAAATATGAATTCAAAAAGAAATGTGAACCAAGCTTGAAAACAAAACTTTTTTCTTTTTACTTTTGTTTGATAAAAGAACAACCTTTGAAACGAAGTGTCACTCCTTGATACAACAATCAAATAAACGAAAAATGATTTGAAAACAAAAAGTCACACAATCATCAATCACCGCAATCCTCATTAAGACAAGCTCTAAAACACTCCCACTGAAAATAACCACCAAAGCGATGAAATTCAGAGAACCCAGCTTTTCACCATCACCATATTGTTCAAGATAATTAAAATTAAAATCTCTAAAGCAATTGTTCACCTCTAGAAAGAAAATCCTTATTTAACTAATCTAGTAGCCAACAGCCAGAACCAAAAAAATGAAACCCTAGCCCTAAAATGTATTTGTATATCAATATGTAAACACAAAGCAAAAGCAAAGTGTAGGGGACTAACATCGTTGAGCACCCCAACGGCGGACAAAAGGGACTTCAAATCGGAGCCCTCGGCGTCAGCACCGGCATCCTCGTTCATCAAGACATCGACCTCCAGCAGCCATGAAATTCAAAGAACCCAGCCTTTCCCCATCACCATACAGAGCAAAAAATCCAGAATGAGAAAGGGTCGACAGTCAATCAAACACCAAACATCGTGAAAACCTTAATCATTGTTATGAAAGAGACACAAACAAACAAATTAAACGAGCAGAAGAAAGAGAGATCAAGGATTTTATACCATCTTTGAAGTCACTGTCATCACTCTCTTGGTGTCAGCGGCGTCGTCAAAGAATTGCAAACTGATCGGTTCTTCCTCTTCCGGCCACCACCAGTTTTGTCATCATCGTCCCCGCCGCACTTTCGCTTTCCAGCGAGATCTTTGCCTTTGCCTGTGACGATCTTATCCTTACCCTTGCTCGTCATCTCAGAGACAACAATGCAGAGGAAGAGCCATACCAATTACATGTATAAATGGAGAGAGAGAGCACATATGCAATGAGGTATGAGAGCAGAAGACTGAAGTCTGAAGAGAGAGAGTTTGACTGAGGAAAGACGGTTAGCACTGTGGGCCCTGGTTTATTATTTTAAATTTTCATCCTTACCTAGGGGCATTTCAGTTTAGTCATACATAATTTTTTAGTTGATTTTTTTTTTAGATGGCGATTTTTTTTAAATAATTATTTTTTAATCACTCAAATTAATAATATTAAGTAAATTATTTTTTAAAATAATTAAGTATAGTTGAGTTTTTAAATTTATCATTTATTTAACTAATGATCATTACATACTTACTAGTGATTATTCTTTTTTTTAATGGTTATTTCACAATAACAATTAATAAAGGCAATTTAAAAAATAATAACAATTGTGACCCACTAATTTTTTTTTAGAAACTTTCTTGGAATTATTATTAAGAACAATTATCTTTTTTCTTCTATTTTTTCTTATCCATAAAATTAGTAAAAAAGATAAAATAGAAGAATTATTAAAATAAAGACTCGCCACATTGTAGAAAATAACCTAATTCATATATGAATATAATAATTATATAAACTAAGGGATTTTGTAGTCAAGTGGTAATGATATCATTCTCTGGACTTGTAGATTTTACGTTCGAATACATAATCACAACTAAAGTAACAAAAAATGAATAATTACAAAGGCAATAAGAGTATTTTAGTCATTTTATACTATGTGACAAGGTACATTGCACCTTTTGGTCTTTTCTTCCCAAATTCAAACTTAGGTAGTGTTTGGTATCAACTATCCTCTTTCCGGGAATCCTTACTTTCCTATGAATGAGATTCCCAGGAATGAGATTACTGGGAAAGTTAATATTCCTATGTTTGGTTATCACTTCACTTTCCTAAGAATATTATAATACATTCCCAACAAAATTGTATTCTCATATTTGGTTCAAGTAGCATATACCCAGGAATGCTATCAATTTTTCCAAAAATACCCTGGCTTCCAATCTTCGTTGCTCTACCCAGACACTGTCCATGACAGTTCGTAGGCTTAAGAGTCTGAGGGAAAAAGGAAAGAAACTCAATAGTTCACTGTTCTTCTTGTTCAAAGAAACCCCAATTTTTCCCTGATTTTGATTGAATTGAATCTCGAGATTTCAAACCCCAATTACATGATGTTAAGCTTCTCACTTGTTCTCTCGTACTTTTCTTCTTATGAACATGACAGTGCTTCAATTTCCTTATGTATAATCCTAATTGATTATCCAAAATATCTAATTAATTTTTTTTCTTCATCCAAAAAAAAAAATAACCAACCAAACTCCATCAAACAAAATTATCCCAAAACAAACAAAAGAAACCATCAAAAACAAAGTTTGACGCAACAATTATGAATAATCAATAAAATAAGCACTTGGGTGTCCAAATTCAAACTTAGGTAGTGTTTGGTATCAACTATCCTCTTTCCTGGGAATCCTTACTTTCCTATGAATGAGATTCCCAGGAATGAGATTACTGGGAAAGTTAATATTCCTATGTTTGGTTATCACTTAACTTTCCTAAGAATATTATAATACATTCCCAACAAAATTGTATTCTCATATTTGGTTCAAGTAGCATATACCTAGGAATGCTATCAATTTTTCCAAAAATACCCTGGCTTCCAATCTTCGTTGCTCTACCCAGACACTGTCCATGACAGTTCGTAGGCTTGAGAGTCTGAGGGAAAAAGGAAAGAAACTCAATTGTTCATTGTTCTTCTTGTTCAAAGAAACCCCAATTTTTCCCTGATTTTGATTGAATTGAATCTCGAGATTTCAAACCCCAATTACATGATGTTGAGCTTCTCACTTGTTCTCTCGTACTTTTCTTCTTATGAACATGACAGTGCTTCAATTTCCTTATGTATAATCCTAATTGATTATCCAAAATATCTAATTAAATTTTTTTCTTCATCCAAAAAAAAAAATAACCAACCAAACTCCATCAAACAAAGTTATCCCAAAACAAACAAAAGAAACCATCAAAAACAAATTTTGACGCAACAATTATGAATAATCAATAAAATAAGCACTTGGGTGGAGACGAGAATTTGATAATGCACTGGGAATTTCTTAAGTTGCTCGAGCACATTAATGCACTGACTTTCTTCATGTTCACTCTCGCCGGAGCTTGCCGCATTCGCTGCCTTCTTCACGGATTCGTACAGTTCAACCAACTCTTTCTCCATCAAATACCTCTGAAAAAGGTTTCTCCTAACCACACAAGCCAACCAGATCGAAAAAAAACAAAACAAAATTAATCCTTCATAGTGAAAAAATAAAGTTAAAAAACCCCAACAGCTTTTCGCAGTAGCCAACCCAAAAAGGGACAAAGACATTATCAATTAGAGTGAGAACTCACCCAAATGATCTCTCCTGCTGCGGTGTATCAGCAGTGAAGGGAAAAATTGGGGGCAATTGAGTAATTTTACATGGCAAAATATACTCATTCCGTCTGAAATCTCACTTTCTCACCTGTAAAGGTGGGAATGAAAATTTTTAGTTTTATGTATAAATTGTCATTCTTGGGTATCCTTTATTCCCAGGAATGTTTTTTTTATCTCTTGCACCAAACATGGAAAACTTTTATTCCCACCTCACTTTCCTAGGAATCTTAGAACTTTCCTGGTACCAAACACCACCTTAGAGGTCTTTTTCAAAAAAAGAAAAAGAAAAACCATAACTTGTTGTATTATTAACTATTCTAATATGAGTAAAATATTTTTTTTAGTTCTTAAAAGATGTAGCAAAAATTACTTAAATTCCTACAACAAAATTTTTTGTAACATTTGAATTCTGAAAAATTCAAGAAGTTGATAAAAATAATCATTTTTGAGGACCTAATTGATAGTATAAAAAAAAATGACCATCTTAATAAACTTTTTGAACTTTCAGGGACTTTGATACAAAAAATCATTTCAAGACACAAGTAGACTAAAAGACCTTTTACTTGTTTTAATATTTATTTATTTTACATTAAATTTCATGCAAAAGTTCTTTGTAGAAAAAAGAAAGATAATTATTCTTAAATTATTAAATTATATTTGTAGATAAAAATTGAAGCCATGTAGATGGAAAAATAGAAAAAATTATATACATGTATTCCTCAACGTTATCAATGCCATTTTGCTTTGCAAAAATACGGTCAGCAAGCTCTGAAATTTGGAGACTCCAAACCTAAAAGACGTCTAATCTAATTTAAAAAAAAACCAAAGATGCAGAACCTTAGAAAAAATAAACTTTAGTCCTTAGCAAAGGAACAGAAAGGGATTAACCGAATAAGTATGACAATTCCAAAATTTCATGCCAAGGCATATGGAGAAGATAACAAGGTGGATACAGAGAACAAGTAGAAAGAAAAAGGGCAAATAATCACTTAGTAATTTATACAGGGTAGTGTAATAGCAAATATTACACAAGTAATATCATAATTCTAACGATATTCAGGAATCACTTTTGCTTCAGAACAAAATTACTCCATAGAAAGCATGCTAATTGAATAAAATGGGTTAAATAACACCCAATGCATCCAACGGTACAATTCCAAGTGAAATAGAGGAACACCCGCTAATTGAAAACTCATCCCTTTTACTTTTGAGGACGATGTAAGATATCAGAGAAAGTAACATTGATATGTGATAGTCCCCTGCAAGGGCCCTTGAAGACAAAGGAGAGAAAATGAAAAAGGCTTCAGGGGTTAAACTGTAAGGACCTTATGTATTTAAAGAAATTTGTCCTTTGTAATCCCAGAACTTGATAGAGCTCCCGATTCATCCAAGGCCTCAAATCTTGAAAGTGTAGATTTCTCATTCAGCACTAGTTTTTGTCATCTTCTTCTAGAGGTGTCAAAATGGGTTGGGCCCGTTGGGTTGGCCCACCCTGCCATGCAAAAGGGTTGGGTTGGGTTAAGGTTTTGTTGGCCCGTTTTATTTAAAGAAATTTGACCTTTGTAATCCCAGAACCTGATAGAGCTCCCGATTCATCCAAGGCCTCAAATCTTGAAAGTGTAGATTTCTCATTCAGCACTAGTTTGTGTCATCTTCATCTAGAGGTGTCAAAATGGGTTGGGCCCATTGGGTTGGCCCGCCCCGCCATGCAAAAGGGTTGGGTTGGGTTAAGGTTTTGTTGGCCCGTTTGGAAGTGAGTTTCTGAGCCCGTCCCGTTTGGGTTGCGGGTTGGCCCACCAGTCAATTCTTTTTTTAAAAAAAAAAAATTTTCTAATCTTTATTATAAAAATTATGTTGTCATGTTTGTATTGGTCTTCTTGAACTTGTTCTTTAATGATTGTTTATTACTTTGTTAGACTATTTAATTAATTTTGGTCTTCTTAGATAATTTGAATTACGTAATGGAGAATTATTTATCATTGATTTGGTATTTGACATTAATTTAAATTGTTATTAGTCACTAATTTACTATTTTTTTTTGGCGGGCTAGCCCGCCTAACCCACAACCCACAGTGGGTTAGGTTGGGTTGAGGTTTTCTCAGCCCGCCTCGCCCCGTTTGGGTGGCAAGTTGAGGCGGGGCGGGACGGGCTGGCCCGTTTCACAACACTGTCTTCATCCATCTATTTTATCAAACCATAACCTTACTCATCTCATACTGTTCTCCTGCGAAAAGCTTCAGAGTATTCAGAGCCACATTTGTTTAAGATCTCTCAGATATCTTGACAAAGGTATGGCTCTAGTCTCAAGGACTTCTTAGTGACATTAGAGCAAATTACATCTTAAGAATTAAGCTTTATGACCATGGAAGAATTTCCCTCATCAATTGGACACCAATTTTGGATATGAGAACTGCCAGCTGGGCCTCTGTGGTTGCAATTCTATACATTCATGTAGTTGCATATGCACAACGTGAAATTTATCATTGCATTAGACCCTTGGTTCCATGTACTAAAGATTATCATCATTACACAATTATTTTGAGTAAAACCCCTTTTTGATCTTTGAAAGATTACTTCGATGACACTTTAGTCCTTAAAAGATTTTTACCCACAAATTGATCCCTGAAAGATCATTTCATACGCTATTTTAGTCCTTTAAGTCCCACTAATATACCCTAGCAGAGGACTAAAATAGTGGACGGAATGATCTTTCAGGAATCAATTTGTCGGTAAAAATCTTTCAAGGACTAAAGTGTCACTGAAGCAATCTTTCAAGGACTAAAAATGGGTTTTACTCCAATTATTTTTTACCTAGGGTAACTATCAATTAAGGGGACTCTTCAATATTTGCGAAAAGCTGCCTTCCTGCATTTTAATTGTCAACCGTGCATGATGTCTTCAATTAGGCCACATAAGCTATAAGCATCCTGACATAAACATGCTCCAAAAACTTCTTGTTTTATGCATCATATGGTTGTTTTTAATAATACAATGCTCAAGTTTGTTAGTTTCGTGTCACTGGTATTCACTGCAAAATGTTGCAAATGCATACAGATGGCAATTACACCTTGATGAAAACTACGAATGAACTGGATCTTGAATCAACATATTCAATTTTCTTTGACAGAAAAGCAACTGTCACCTTGTGGCCGATTGGCATATCTCCACTCTCTAGTAACAATTAGTCAAACATTTTCTCAGCTTGACGTCAACTCGGTGCATCAAGATACCACATTCATGGCAAACATAAGATCATATAGTTTTTCCTCCATGCAAACACTACCCTGCAAA
>QAOA01003368.1:1801425-1835285 GCA_003255065.1 Cercis canadensis | reverse complement strand
TAATGCAATATAATTGCTTAACTTGGAAACTTTTTCAAATGATAATATATGCTATTAAGCAATGAAAAGCAATGCAATATATACAATCATAGAGAAAAAAAAAAAAAAAGTTAAGCATGCATAGTTATCACACCAAGTGGTGCATGTGTTTCTCCAATATAATTGGAGGTAAAACTGAAAACATGATCTCCTACTCAGCAGTCAACCTTAGTGGCCACTAAGCTGGTCCCCTCTTTTGATGACTAACCTGCAGGTCAATGGTATCCAGCCATTTTGATTGTAGAGTTATTTGATGGAAAAGTAGTTATACATATATATATATACATATACATATATATATACATATATACATATATATATACATATATACATATATATATATATATATATATATATACATATATATTTGCCATGAATTCATGATAATAATTGAGTTTAATTTGGATCATAATTTTAGACTTAAGATCAACCCTCTCTTCCTTTAAGCAATGCGCTCTAAACAAAATTCCAAGTTCTGCAAATTTTGGTGCTTATATATATAATATAACCTTGTAAATGGGTGTCAGATGCTTGTACATTTGGCATTCTGCTTTTGCTTTCTGTATAATTAAGTCATTATTTAGCCAAAAATAAAAGAGTATTTTTCCCTAAATTTTCAATGATATGCTGAGAAGAAGCACACAAACTAGCAGAGTTAACTGTATAATTCTTTAATTTTAAAGCACATACACTATGTTGCAAACACGGTAAAAAGCTAAGATAAATTACAAGGAGAACTTTCAATACAAACCATATCAGTAGTTGTGAGATTTCTATAGCTGCACTATTCTTTTCCAAATTTCCTTTAATCAGTCATCTAAGCAAAAGTTACAAACTGTAGAATTCTATGCCAAAGATCACTAGTCTCTATTTGCAACAGCTATTTCAGTCTCAGCAGCTCTATCCTCCTCTCTGAATTTCCTGTAAATGTCACTTCTATAAAAGTTCTTAGTCCTAAGCACCAAAATCAGTGACACAAGTGCACCAAACATGGAAACTGCAGTGATGATAAAGAAAGCCAACCTATAGCACTCACCCCCATTGCAATTCAATTCTTCACCTGGCTTTCTCTCGAGTCCCAATGCTGCCATTTGCTTCATGGCTTCTTTGTCATACAAATGCCCTGCAACCCTCACACCTAGCAAATATGAGCCAATTGGGCTTGCCACCGACCCAACATTGAACAATGTTGAGTAATATTTAAGACCAAAAAGTTCAGAGATGATGGAGAAGAGTACTGGCCAAATTGCTCCACAGCAGAACCCAATAATGATTGAGGCAGCATAGAGACCATTTGGGACATTGAAAGCAATTAGAAGGTAACCTACACAAGATAATAGAAGGATTGCAGTGATCATAAGAGGCCTAGGTAGCTTGAGTTTGGTTACCAGGAATTCTGAGACAACCCCTTGTACTACTTGCCCCAGGTAGATCCAAATTGCCAAGAGAGACACAAATGTCAATATACTATGAGAAGGGTATCCTAAAGAGATACCAATCTGACTCAAGTTATTTACCACTGTTAGGCTGCCACCAATCCCACAAATTGTGGCTAAGAATAAAACCAGCATGTCAATGCTGAAAATAGCTTGAAGAATGGTATAATCTTCACCTCTATTTGGGGGACTGAATATGCTTTTGCAACAAGAAACTTGTTCATGGGGGTTAGTCTTCTCTGCTTGAGCTACATGTGCAGTAGAATTCTCTTGGTTAGGCTTCTCCGTAGTTATTTTCAGCGGCTTTGGAGGATCTCCACCATTGATTTGTTCTTGTTTGGCCTTCCAAATTCTATGCTCTTCCATAATAACAGCAGCCAATGGGAGGATGAGCAAGAGGAGCACCGCCGTCGTAGTCACGTAGTACTCGCTCTGGGTGAACTTGAAGCATCTCTGTACTATGATTACAATCATAAGGAACCCTGCAAGAAGCAGTGTCATATATAGGAACTTATAGAAAACCTTGGAATCATTTGGTTGTTGAAGTCCCTTGTGGTTCCTAATTACGGGTAGAAAAACAAAAGCGGTAGCAGACGGTAGCCATGCCATGAGCAAAATTAGAGATTTGGTGTCATTTCCATAGAAAGCATAGTAAAATTGAGTGATGATTGCTGCACTGAGACCCAGATAACCAGTCAAAATGCCTAACACAATGCCCCGGATACTGGGAAAGTTCTTTACGCTGGTGACCAGAGCTCCTGTGTTGGTAGAGCAATGAGAATTGGCACCAATAAAGATATATAGGCAGATGTTCCAGACTTGGGGTTTAGCAATTTTTCTGGTGACAGCAAGCCAAATCATGAAGTACCCAAAAAAGTTGAGAACACCACCAATTGCCAGGATAACCCAAGGGGGTGTGACCTCATTGATTAGGCCAGAAAGGATGCCTATGTTGGCTCCCAAGTCTTTGAAGAAGCTTAGCAGATTGAGTGTGGATTGATCATAGCCCAGTACTGATTTGATTTCCCTTGAGTAGAGGCTGAACATGTAGCTTGCCCCAGATACTGACATGATTAGAAATGAAGAAAACACCATGAACCATCTCCCATTAAGGACTTGGAGGCTGAAGGCTTTGAGGTTAAGCCCACCACCAGTTGCAGCAGAGACCACCATTTTTGTCACTCTCAAGTTCCAGCAGCTACCACTTCGTTCTTATGCAGTTGAACTGAAAGTTGAGAGTGAGTGTGTTTGTGTAGTGAGAGAGAAAGGATAGTTGGGTTTATGTTGCTAGTACACATGGAAGATATATATAGAAGAATAAAGAATAGCTGGATTTTTTTCTAATTCACAAGTTAAGTTGTAGTGAAAGTGTCAAACTTTCTGCTACCAGATTAAATTTCATTTAGTAATTTTTCAACTATCATTAACTATACAGATAGAAAAACATTCAAGCAGACACCCCAATAACATAGAAAATTCAGAGTATTGGGTTTCACTCCAAATTTGTATCCATTAGGATTGAGAAATAGTTTTTTTTGGTTGTGAAAACGAATTTTCTCTAATATTGTTCAAGAGTACAAAAGAACACACAGAAAATTTATTCATTTTACAAATTTTCAACTTAATAAGTAAGAAAACTATCTCAGCACCCTTTTATATTTTTCAATTTTGTGAGAAGACTATGTTTTCCAACTTCTTATCACTTTCGGAAGCTAGAACCTGAATGATGGAATAGAAGCCTATTTCAGTTCTATTCTAAGCTCGATCGAGCAGCAGCAAACCCTGGCGCCCTTTATTGTTATTACTAGCACATTACCCAAGCTTTTTTTGCAGGTTTTGTATTATAACTCTAGTTAATATTATAATTTTAATAAAAATTAATATTATAATATAAAAATCTATCTTTTATATGAAATATTTTATACACATGTATGTGATTGGGAACATATTTATAAATAATGAGTTATTAGTACTCTCTTAATTCAAATTCTGTTTGAATCAATTAATTAAATGAGGTAGAATAGTGGAAGAGAATATTGTGTAACCTCCAGGGTGTATAAATTGATTTTTTTTTTCAATCCAATGGATTTTGGGTTATACTTCCTTCTATATGAATCCCAGCTCATATACTTACATTGGAATTTTCAATTATTTATATCCTTTTGCAATCAATATAGCCAATACTATAAAACTTCTAAGATTATGTTGGAATTCACGACTTATTCTTTTCCTTTCAATAAAAACTTAATAAAAGCACATACTAGTTTAAGAGATTTCCAAATTGTGCAGTAGGTTCACGCTGTCAACTTTGACACTAGCTTAGCCATATAATGATACAAATAAAACTGAAAGCAAGTTCAGTTATATTTAAATTGTGTTATTTATACTAGTGTGACAAAATGTAAAGTTTTTGAGTACACAAATAACATTACTCTATCAATAAGTGTTTGTTTTAGCGATGAAAAATTTGGACTCTTTGTTTAATGACCTGAGTTTAAGGCCCTGAAAATTTATTAGTAAGATATCTCACGTGAGTCTTGCCTTTGATTTTAACGTAGCCTAACCAGTTTCTAAATTTTTATACACCAAAAAAAATATATGTATCCAATTTTCTATTGTTGCATGCCCATAAACTATGATTTTAATGTCGCTTAACCAGTTTTTAAATTTTTATGCACCAAAAAAAAATACATGTATCCAATTTTCTATTGTTGCATGCCCATAAACTATGTGAAACCTTAATTGTGAGTCCACAACTAGTATTTTCTGCTGCTATTTTCTCTGCAACTCTAATAATGACTTTATGAATAATGAAAAGTCGACTATATATAACAAGTTTGGTTAGAAAATAGATGATAATATTGTTGTAGATTGAATTTTTCAGTGAGAACATCAACATTAATATCTTTCTTTGTTTGAAATAGGGAATGAAAGTTTTATTTTTCAAGAAGTTTTATTGTCACCTCTCAGTGAAAAAGTTTTATTCTTACTGTAAAATTTTATTCTCGGGTATCTTTTATACCTAGAAATGATTTTTTTTTTCCTTATAATACACATGAGAAAGTCTTATCCCCATATTCTCACTTTCCCAAAAATGCTAAAACATTTTTTTATACCAAACACTACCTTAAAAGAAAATTCTACTTCTGTTTTACTCCAAAAACCCAAAGTATTTCAAACAATTTCTCTATCATTGTAGACCCACACGGGACCAATTTTAAGGGCACCATTGAAATATGAACACAAAAATGCATAAGAAAGAAGAGTCCATAACGATAATGCCTGATGCTGCCACTATCACCATGCTTGGTCCTATAATTGCCACCACTACTAGTTTCCAATTTGCTGTAGGGCCAAGCTATGAACAAGAAGAACCACCACACAACGGCGGTCCACCACCAGTCTCATCTGAGGAGCTCGTTTTTTGACTAAACACAAAGTGATAGTGGTTGTGTGCCCGAATTTCATTAGTCAATAAGGTGTTGTAAGTTTGATATTAACTTCAGAGAACTATCAACTTCCTGGTACAACGATTGCTGGAAAATGCACATCAATCAAATGAAGAAGAGGCTAAAGCTGGATATTGGACTTTTTTTTTCAAGAATGTACTGTTTCTCTCTCATTACCAAACTTCATAAAAGTGAACCAAAAAATTTAAACAGTGAATCAAAATTATATCTAAAGATAAATCCTTAAATGCTATAGATTTGTAATGGTGAATCATGATCATTATATATAGATTTTTAATTAGTATAATCCTCGGGTATTGATAATTAATTTATATATTCATTGGCTTTTTCTTTAATACTAGACTTATTTCTAATAATTTGTGACGTAACTTAATTAACTTTTGAAATTGCTCAAAGATGGACTTAAACTCAGTGTGTAAAAATTGACTCGATAATACTCTTACTGTTAAAACCAAAAACTTAATTAATTTTTGAATTTGTATAAACATTCATGCGCTACTTTTAGTCCAATATATGAAACAAAGGATTTCATATGTATATACAAGAACTGAAAGCAGACTTGATGCTTTCTAAGGTATGTTAGGTGAGATTAAGATTCATAGAAGTACAAAACAATTGGGAAGAATTATTGGCAAATTGCCTTAAATAATACACATATGTAAATTATTTATGTAAAATGGAAAATTTTCAAACTATTTACCTAAAATGTGCAGTTTTAAATATTTTATTATTTTTTATACGTAAAGGAGAACACGTTATGCCTAAATATAGCATCTATGAACTGAAAACGCTATAGGATATGTCAAAATAAAATGTGTTCATTGTTTAAAAAGAAGAGAAAATACTTTTTTAAAAATAAATACGCTATAGCCTATAAAACGTATTCTATTAGAATACGCTTTATCTTGTAAAACGTGTTCTATTAGAACACGCTTTATGACTTAAATCATGTTCTAATAGAACACGTATTTAGTTAAGTATCAGCTATTAAGAAGGTAAGCACAATGTTGACCAAATCCTTCTTAGAAATTACACGTAAAGGGAATAATTGAGGTGGTACTGTTAGTGCCAGCCCCTTTACATGTGGTCCCTTTTGGAGAAATTGAGCTCTCAATAAAGCTTATTTTTTTCCTAGATTGACGATTTAAGGCACCATGTTGTTTGTGCCTTACCTTCAAGCTAGCCATCATTCTAAGCAATATCTGCACTATTTGTTAAAAAAGAACACTTAGAGAAATTTCCATCTTAGTTCTCTTTTTTCCTTCAACCCACCCTCTGCTTATCCTCACATGGGTTTGAGCTCATATGTCAGTACTTGGCTTGATGCGTGTTCTATTAGAACACGGTTTAAGCTATTAAGCGTGTTCTAATATAACATACTTTATAAGCTATAGTGTGTTTACTTTTAAAAAATAATTTTCTTGCATTTTTAAACAATGAACACGTTTTATCTTGACATATCCTATAGCGTTTTCAGTTCATAGAAGCTATATTTATGCATAGCGTGTTCTCCCTTACGTATAAAAAATAATAAATATTTAAAACTGTTCTTTTTAGATAAATAGTTTAAAAACTACCCCTTTTACGTAAATAGTTTGCAAATATGTATTATTTAGATCAATTTGCCAGAATTATAGCCAAAAAAAAAAAAAAAAAAAGAACGCATGGGAAGAAGATAATTTTATCTGATGTTGAAAGTGATGATAAAAAGGCCTTGAGTATTGGGAGAAAAGGTGATATCCTATACATTCAAAAAGATCCGTCCATAGCTTTTGATATATTCATGTATCATCCTTTACTTTTACGGTATGATACAACACAACAACTTTAGGGTAGCAAGTATAACCTTAGACAAGCACACATATCATAATTGGTCTAGGGCCTTCTCTGAAAAGTTGAGGTCCAAGGTTTGAATTCCCATACCTCCGTATCTCTAACTTAAAAACTAGTTCTATTTATCTAATTATGAATAGAATTAACAATTCTCAGCAATCAGCAATTCACTTTTCATTGACTCTCGCCACTGCAATAGCAAGTTATTCAGCTTCATCAAGACAAAACTATTGGTAAATGCTAGGAGCAGAGTGGCAGAAGAGGAAGCAATAAGCCGGAGAGATCAAAGTACCAAGTATGGAGGACAAGGAGGCTTGTCAAGTAAAACATTAAAGAAGGGGATGTACTTGCAAAGAGGAGGAAAAAGTATCCTCAGTAAATTGTAACCATACTGTTATCTACAGAAAGTGGTATATCTTCAGAACTGTATTATATCCATAGCACTATTACATGCTTCAGCCCTTCGAGCAAATGGTTCACCTCATACTATATGTGGCATTTAAGTAAATAAACCAATTTCGTTTCTGGGCTTTCTTGATTATTCTCTTGGCTATGCATCCTACAAATTGATGAATTCAGTATCAGAAGACGAGTAGCAAAAGAGGATAAGATAGAGAGCCATTACCAAATTGGCTTAAATTTGCAGCAGCAAACAACCACCAAAAGAAACAAAACACACCAATTTCATAAGAGGTCAGACATCCAGATGCAGCATTTGTTTATGTGTTTCATTAAGGCTAAAGGAGTAATTACATATTAAACAGGCTGTTTGTAAGACTCAACTCTTTTTTATGTACTCTTGTTGATTGGGTTTTCTGAGTTTTGGGACGAAGTGTGATTTGGAAGTAGGAAATGTCAAGGACAAAAGCTTACACTATCAGAAAGCATGAGAAATCCTCAGGCACACATATTCCCAGCCCAAAATCAACAGAGGCAAAGATATACAAAAAGGTTGAAAAAGGAATAAAATGAAAGTTTACAAATATTTTGCTATTTTGAACAACGCACTTCAATTGGATTGTCACTATACTTTAGCATTATACTTCAGGGGAAATCAAAAGCACCCTTAGCATATTGCTTGAAGTTTTCAAGATTAATCATGAAATTGGCAAGCGTTGAATTATATGAAGTTTCCATGATTGCCTTGTAATCTTTCCACCAATGCATATAGCTACAATGCAACAAAAAAATATCTGATGACACTGCATAATTCTTGAGATCCATAAACATAATCCTCGAATTCAATCAACCATCTTCCTGTAATTAGTTGCAGCATAGAGCCAGCGTATACGAAAAACAGCACCTTCTCTCTGAGGCTTCATCTCTGCCTCTGCAACCATTTCTTTCCAGTAAATTGTCAGCCTTTTCTTCAACATGACAGCATCTTGGTCAAATGCAAAGAGCTCCTTCTTGTAGCTGTCATAGTACCCTACTCCTCGAGTTTTAGACTCATTCTTGTACCATTCTAGGTAATATATATTTATTTTTGCCTCACTCAATTTCTTCTTCCACGATATGGATTCCCACGTTTCTATCTTCCTTACCAATATTTCCCATTGTGGTTGCTTCTGTCATGTATTGTAGAAATTAGGTGAGAAGGAAGATGGATTCACCAAATATTGGCCATATCATACAGGCTCACACAACACACCATCCAAGAGAAGCATCAAGCAAGGTTGACTAGAGACATCATGCTCTTTATTATGAGACAGTAACATGAGCATTTTAATAAATAAAGATAAAATGGAGAAATTTAGCTACCTGCATGTGTGCTAACCCTAGCGCCCACAATTGCAAAGTGATACTGGCTAGTAGTGGAAGAGAACCAGTGACGTTTCCAGGCTGTGGTGTAGAGTCCTTGCATATTGCCTTCCGGTTGAGATTTTCCACAACAGTTCCATAAAGAGAAGTCTGCATTCTTTGATTGGGATCACTGATTGAGCCCATCGCCACTAGAAGTTCCAAAATAGATCCAGGATCGTCAAAACAAGCAGAACCTTTATCAGAACTCAAGAGAAAAATTCCAAAAGGCTTGTAGACACTGGTTTGAGTACTAAGCTCAGCAACTGAAGAACTATGGTGGGAAATGAACGACCCAGGAACTGGGTCTTGGTGGGAAGCTACGTGCAGAAAGCGAGAATTCCATGTAGAGCTTTGTGATATGGCTTGTTGCAGATTTTTGTCACCAATAAGGGGCGAACCAAAGGTGATGCAGAGTGGACATTTCTTCCCTGAACCGATGCTATCTAGAAGCCATATAGTGAAAAGAGAAGCAATTGACCCTCCAAGAGCATGTCCAGTGACAATCAACGGTATGGAGGTATCAATCTGCATTGCATACATTAGTACTCCACCATCAAAGTCACTAATCACTCTGTCAAATAATTTGCTTATGGATAGGAGGCTCTATTTGAAGGATTAATCTCCATTGGAAAGGCTACTTGTGAGGGATTCCTAGTTTACAGCATATATATATAAATTTCCATCCCGCAAGCAGCTAGATACTAATTTCATTATTATTATTACTATTTTCTAAAGTAATAACTCTCCTTTTACTTTTCTTCTTTGTCTATTTTTTTTTTTAAAAAAATTGGGATTTGCTAAGATAAGCAATTTAATATTTGGGAAGCAAAATGATCACAGCTAATTGCCTAGTCAAACAAGTCAAATGCAAAAGATTCTTTATCAGCCTCTGACAATGGAATGTTGTTAGGTATTTCAAAGCTCTAATTAGACTTCATAGTTAAGAATTACCATGACAAATTTCAAAATAGAGATTGAATAGTATCGAAGGAACCTGAGATTTCAGGAAATCGAGCTGATCACGCTGAGAACACAAGAGGTCAACGGCAGTCTTGTTAACAGAGAAAGATGGGATTTTCTTTGTGCACAGAAATTCCAAGTGAGGGAACTTGTAATTCTCCTTGAGAGCTAAGGATGAAACCAAATCAGCCTGAAGATGATCTTGGGTACAAATTGGTGCACTCACAAATGCTATAATTGTCAAATCTAACTCTTTGTAAACTTTGTACTTGAGGGAGAAAGATGAGGCTACTTGCTGCTTTAAATCCATGCCAGCATAGAGATCTGAGATTGCCGTCCATGAACGGCGAAGAAGACCAGAGCTCGCCACAAGATTTGCGAACTCTAATCCACTGCTAAATCTGCAAGCTCAAGAACCAAAAAAAAAAAAGAAACAGTAATAATCAGTTGTTTATTTTATGGGTTTCTGGTATAAATTAACCAAAACCCAGGAAAAAATTTGAAGGGAGAAAAGAGGAAAACGGCATTACAGTGTAGATTGGCTCATCCTGCTTAAAATATAAGTGGAAGAGTAACTTGAACTATGATTAATGTAGTGAGATCTTGATGAAATTGTTGACTAAGGACAATGTTATGTGATGGGCGATTAACAATGAGCAAATAATTTGATTGGAAAGTCGCGGGAAAGTAAGGGGAACTTCGCATGAGAAAAGAGAACAAGGGAACTGCTTAGCGCCGTAGTCAATACGCGCATCAAGTGCAGGAATTTCAGTTTGGTGCATTGCACGAGAATTTAATTTAGTAAGATTTTTTTTTTATTTTTTTATTTTAAATTCGGACATATAACTTATAAGCTTTAAAAATAATGATATAAATATTACTCAATTACATACTTTAATTTAGTAAACTTGTTTTTGGTATTATAATTCTTGATTTAAATATAGAACCCATAAATCCTTAAAATAATTTTAGTATCACTCGATTACAAATTGTTTAGTTAATTTAATTTAATTAATTTATTTATTTTAGTAAAATTTAAATTGTGAAAAATGTGTTCATATTCCACCGTTTTATCCAAAATAGTACCCAAAAAAAAAAAAATCATATTATGTCACATTTGGGTAGAGTTTATGCCCCTTCTTAGGTTAAAATAGAAATGAATTTATTATTCTTTAAGTGCTAAAAAAAAAAAACATTTCCTATTTTAGTTCTAAATATAGAAACTTTCAGTTTAATATTTTCCATATCATATCAAATTATTAAAATGCATTTCGTTGTTAAGGATCATTGTACATATTAAAGGAATAAGTACATAACATTAAAGCATATTTTAATTATTATATAGTATGGAAGTCCAAAAACTAGAAAATCTCCATATTTAAAATTGAATTATCTTTTCCTTTAATATTAAAAACTTAAAAATAATAAACTCTAACAAATTGACTCCCAAGAATTTCTCGTATTTATATCCAAAAGTAGATGAATGCTATACACCACTCACCACACTAATTCAACAATTTGTTTTTTGAACAGATTCAGCAATTTTTATATTCAGTTTTGATTATCCAGTTTTAATTAATCTTGTGTTACAACATTAATATAATTGACATATATTGCTTTCAGCATGGTGTAATTATCATTTACCGCAAAAGTATATTTATAACTCTTAATTTTGTTGGTAAGATAAAAAAAAAAGAAAAAGAAAAGAGGAAGTTTAAAGAAGAGATTTTTTTTTGGTACACAAGTATAAAGAAATTTATTGAGAGTCTATTATCATGAAATAAAAATATGTTAAATCATTGGGTGATTGTGTGAGCGAGATATTTAACTAACTCTAATATTTTAAGAATTCTTTTCACAATGACAATGTACAATTGGTTGATTGTGTAAAAAAATTTCACATTGTCCTCACTTGATTGTGCACTGTGCACACTTACAAATACACACATATTCTATACATATATTATTGAATGACTTGATTGAAGCCTAGTCATGGGAATCACAGATTTTTTTTAAAGAAAAGAAAGGAAATAGTCATTGATAACTATTACATAAAATAACAGGCATGAGAGGACAACCGCTACTTACCTAGAAAAGAAGAAAGAGTGGGAGATAACCTCACAGCACTATCTCCTCAAGGATAGGTATAACTTACAATGATGAAAATGCAAATTAAAGCAAGGAGCTGATCTGCCTATTCAAATGTTCAGCAGTTTTGTCCCTTCTTTTCCATAAAAATAGAAGTTTGTTTCCTTTGACTGGTTAATAATTGATGGGAGCCTAAGATATTTGTCTTCTCCAGCATAGGAATTCTCACTGCCAATTTGAAACCTCAGTGCTTTTTATGTTGATAGAGCTTCATGTAGAGATTATATATGCCAACTTGTTCTATATGTATCTTAACTCCACAACGAACAGCAAATATACATCAGCGACATATGGCATTGAATGAAGGCAAAATGGTTTTAGTTTTTAACAGAAAAGAAAACACTTGTTAGTAGAGTGTGGAGATGAAGGTTCATCTCAGGAATTGAGCCACAGAGGCTCCAAACACTGAAAAATATTTACCTCAAGCACAATAATTCAATATCAGGGTCTATTTTGAAATTCTGTACAGCTGCATCTGTGTTAGTGATACCATCCTAGAAAGACTAGGCACACCAGAATATTTAAGCTCTTATATGTATGACATAAGAAATTAAATGAACTTGCAATACAAACACAAGATTTCAAATATTTCACCAACCTCCTTTGTGCAGATTTGGATTAAAAAATTGTGCAATTTTCAACTTTAAAATGCATCAGCACTAAATAACATGATCTTGAATTTGATATGTATCCAAAGAAATATAATCAGAATGAAAAGGATCACAGTGTACTACTAAAATTTCACCACAACTCCTTGCCGATCAGTGTTATACTATACCATAAATATAATGCCAAAGAATATTGTTCTATAAAATTTCATTTCACCTATTGGTCATTCATGCCAGAATTGGAATGAAATAAATATTCACCAATAGAGTCAGAGAAGCTTAAAGTTTTGAACTAGAGGTTAACTAAACTCACTTACAGGGTGCTTGTTTTTGACATGGAAGCATATATGGATATTCAAATATAGAGTACCATATTCGTAAATTAATAGCCTAAACACAAATAGTGAGCCATTACCAATTTGGCTTAAATTTGCAGCAGCAAACAACCATGAAATGAAATAAAACACACCAATTTCATAAGAGGTCGGAAATGTAGATGCAGCATTTTGTTATACAAAAAGGATGAAAAGGGAATGAAAATCGTAATTTACTTTACTATTTTGAACAACAAACTTTATTTTTTTTAAAAAAAATAAATTAGATGGATCTATACTTCAGGGGAAATCAAAAGCACCCTTAGCATACTTCTCGTAATTTCCTGGATTACTCATGAACTTGGTGAGTGTCGAATTATAAGAATCTCCCTTGATTTTCTTGTAATCATTCCACCAATCCATATAGCTGCTCTGCACCAAAAAAATCTCGGGTGACACTGCATAATTCTTGAGCAATCCATAAACATAATCCTCGAATCCAATCAATTTGTGTCTTGCCGATTCCTTCTCTGGAACACTGGATTCTACACTTCCCAACAGTTTGCACATGAGTAGAGCCTCTTCAACATGTGCCCAAAAGCAAGAATCCATGGTTAAAATAGATTCCACATTTTGTTTCTTTGTACTGTCTAATCCACCTGATGCTGATTGCTCTTCTTCCAGCCATTCCTGCAGCTGTATATAATGTTTAGATCTTCCTTGATTAATATAGTCTCTATGCCCATTCTTGTAGTAGTCAACAATGTCCAGTGGTTCAACCATCAACCTGTAATTATTCCCAGCAAAAAGAAAGCGTTTACGAAAAGCAGCACGTTCTGTTTGAGGCTTCATCTCTGCCTCCGCAACCTTGTCCTTCCAGTAAATTGTGAGCCTTTTCTTCAACATGACAGCATCTTGGTCAGATGTAAAGAGCTCTTTCTTGTAGCTGTCATAGTACCCTACTCCCCGAGTTTTAAACTCCTTCTTGTACCATTCAAGATAAGCCATATCTATTTTTGCATCATTCAGTTTCTTGGATGGATCAAAAATTTTCTTCTTCTGCAATATGGATTCCCGCGCTTCCATCTTCCCTACCAGTATGTTCCATTGTGGTTGCTGCTGTCATGTATTATAGAAATGAAGTGAGAATGAAGATGGATTCAGCAAACACTGTTCATATCACACAGGCTCACACAACACACCATCCAAGAGTAGCATCAAGTAAGATTCACTAGAGATTTCATGCTCTTTATCATGAGACAACATAAGCATTACGATAAAAAAAGATCAAATGAAGAAATTTAGCTACCTGCATGTGTGAAAACCCTAGCGCCCACAACTGCAAACTGATAGTTGCTAGTAGTGGAAGAGAACCAGTGATGTTTTCAGGCTGTGGTGTAGAGTCCTTGCAGATGGCCTTCCGGTTGAGATTTTCCACGATAGTTCCATATTGAGAAGTTTGCATTTCTTGATTTGGATCACTGATTGAGCCCATTGCCACTAGAAGTTCCAAAACTGATTCAGGATCCTCAAAACAAGCAGAACCCTTATCAGAACTGAAGAGAAATGTTCCAAAAGGATGGTAGACATTGGTTTGAGTAAGCTCAGAAACCAACAACCTAGGAACTGGGTCTTGGTGGGAAGCTACGTGCAGAAAGCAAGAATTCCATGTAGATTTTTGTGATATAGCTTGTTGTAGATTCTTGTCACCAATAAGGGGGGAACCAAAGGTGATGCAGAGTGGGCGTTTCTTGCTTGCGTCTAGTAGCCATATGGTGAAGAGAGAAGCAATTGATCCCCCAAGAGCATGTCCCGTAACAATCAAGGGTTTGGAGTCATCAATCTGCATTGCATACATTTGCAAGATATCATATCAATATCTCATTTACTAAACTTTGTAGCTTAGATCTTCCAATTAAACCTTTGTGCCATCAAGTATCAAAAGAAAATCTCTGTCACACAAGCAGCTAGATACTAATATCATTATTATTACTATGTTGGAAAGTAATAATTAACTCTCTTCTTTTATTTTTCGATTTTGGTTTTTTCTGTTTCCTTTCTTTTTGGCTAAGATAAGGAATTTGATATCTGGGAAGCAAAATGATCAATCTGCCATTTATTAAATTCCATCGCACTGGCTAGTGGTGATGGTGAGGGATTGTATTTGGTCTCAGGTTAAACCTTTGTGCTCTCATCTACCAAAACAGAGAACCAAAAAGAAAAAAGAAAATTCCGCCTGCAAGCAGTTAGATACTAATATCTGTTATTACTACTTTGGAAAGTAAAACTCTCTTCTTTGGTTTTTTGGATTTGGTAAGATAAGCAATTTGATATATGGGAAGGAAAATGATCATTATCAAGTGTCTAGTCTAATCACGTCAAATGCAAAAAGAGTGTTTATCCAGACATTTCAAAGATTCAATTAGACTTCATAGTTAAAGAATTATCCAGACAAAATTTAAAAAAAAGAGATTAAAAAGGTTTAGAGTATTGAAGAAGGAACCTGAGATTTCAGTAAACTGAAGTGATCACGCTGAGAACAGAAGAGGTCAACGGCAGTCTTGTTAACAGAGAAAGATGGAAATTTCTTTGTGCAAAGAAATTCAAAGTGAGGGAAATTGTAATTCTCCCTGAGATCTAAGGATGAAACTAAATCAGCTTGAAGACGATGTTGTGTAGAAATTGGTGTAGTCACAAATGCTATAATTGTCAAATCTGTGTGGTTGTAAACTTGGTAGTTAAGGGAGAAAGATGAGGGTAGCTGCTGGTTTGAATCGACGCCATCATGAAGGTCAGAGATTGAATTCCAAGAACGGCGAAGAAGACTAGGGCTAGCCACAAGATTTGCGAACTCTAATCCACTGCTAAATCTGCAATCACAAGAACAAAACACCCAGAAACAGTAAAAATCAGCAGTACATTTGTTTCTGTTATGGGTTTCTGGTGTAAACCAAAACCCAGAAAAAGAACAAAGAGACGAAAGAGGAAAACGCCATTACAGTGTAGATTGGTTCATCCTGTTCCCGCAAAGACATTGTAAATCTGCCAACCATTTATACTGAGATCATGATGAAATTGATGCCTAAGGAGGGTTCAGTGGGTTATTGTTAATAATAATAGCAGCAAATTTCATGGGAAAGTCAAGGGAAAGTAACGGGAAATGGTGTATGCAAAGAAGGGAAATTGCCAAGTCAATAGTAATACGCTCGTCAACGTCATCCAAAGCGTGTTTTGTAGGATCAAGCTAAACTATATATTTCTGGGAAAATTATTCTCCGACTAAAGAGAAAAAACTTTGTTTGATTTAAATGTGATTATAAATATATCTAATAAATTTGTCAAACAAATTTAGCTGTCTAACATTACTAAAAAAATCATCCACATCTATTTATTCATATAATAGATGGATAAGATTGGATCAATAACTAGTGGGTTTTAATTTGATGGATAAATAGATATGGATTAAAGTTAACACCCCAAAACTTTGCTTAAAAGCAAACAACAACTGATAATTCCGAAGCAGTAAATAGTGAATCACTGAAGAAAAAGAAGTATTAAAGGTAAAGAATAATGAATGTAATTAACAATTTTCAGCAATTCANTCTAACATTACTAAAAAAATCATCCACATCTATTTATTCATATAATAGATGGATAAGATTGGATCAATAACTAGTGGGTTTTAATTTGATGGATAAATAGATATGGATTAAAGTTAACACCCCAAAACTTTGCTTAAAAGCAAACAACAACTGATAATTCCGAAGCAGTAAATAGTGAATCACTGAAGAAAAAGAAGTATTAAAGGTAAAGAATAATGAATCTAATTAACAATTTTCAGCAATTCATCATTTCAATGCACCTTTTACTTTAGCAATAGCAAGTCATTCAGCTTCATTAAAACAAAACTGTTGGTAAGTGGTAGGAGCAGAGTGGCGCAAGAGGAAGGAAGAAAACAGGGAAAAAACAGAGAGGGCAAAAATGGTAAATTTTGGTTCTTAACTTCACATCTAGTTTTCAAAGGCATCTTAAGCCTGTTTGGGTAAACAATTTATTTAAGTGCTTATATAAAAAAATTTTATACAAAAAACTTTTATATCATAAGTTTTTATAGTTTTATAATATCGTGAAATGACGTTGTTTAAATTAGTGAGGGGATTATTTTTTCCTATTTGCCACATTGAGATACCATGTGTGCAATATTGTCCATGTAATTTGCCATCTGATTTTTTGTGAGCTTCATATTGAAACCAAAAATAAGTGAGTTACTTGCACCTAGAATTAGAGGTAATGGGAAAGAGGTAGCACTAACCGGCACATTGTAAGAGGTGATAGCTTAATATGAATATTCAAAATAGAAGTAGTATATTTTTAAATTAATAGCTTAAACAGAAGATAGTGAGCGATTACCAATTTGGCTTAAATTTCCAGCTGCAAACAACCTAGGTACGAAACAAAACAAACCAATTTCATAAGAGATCAGAAATGTAGATGCAGCATTCTTTGATGTATCTCATTCTGTTGGAGCCTAAAAAAGTAATTGGACATTAAAAAGGTTGTTTGTAAGCCTTAAGGTTCTTTTATGTTCTGTTTTTTATTAGATTTTTAATTGGGAGGGAGTATAGTTTTTGGAAGTAGGAAAAGAAAATGATAAAAGCTTACACTATCAGGAAGGAGGAGAAATCCTCAGGCTCACATATTACCAGCCCAAAATCAACAAAGGCAAAGATATACAAAATGATAGAAAAAGAATTCAAATGAAATCCTAATATATTTTACCATTTTGAACAACACAATTTAATAAGATGCATTGTTACTACACTTTAGCATTATACTTCAGGGGAAATCAAAATCACCCATCGCATATTGCTCGTAATTTCCACGATTATTCATGAAGTTGGCAAGTGTCGAATTATAAGAATCTCCCATGATTTTCTTGTAATCATACCACCAATCCATATAGCTACTATCCAAAAAAATCTCTGATGACACTGCATAATCCTTAAGCAATCCAAAAACATAATCCTCAAATTCAATCAATTTCAACCTCGCCAATTCCTTCTCCGGAAGACTGGATTCTTCACTTGCCAACAGTTGGGTCATGAGGAGAGCGTCTTCAACGTGTGCCCAAAAGCAAGAATCCAGGGTTAAAATAGATTCCACATTTTCTTTCCTTGAACTTTTTAAACCACTTGAGTCTGTTTTATCTTCTTTGAGCCAATCCTGGAGCTGTATATACAGTGTAGATCTTCCTTGATTAACATAGTCTCTACGCCCGCTCTTATAGTAGTCAGCTATGTCCAGTGGTTCAACCATCAACCTGTAATTAGTCCCAGCAGTGAGCCAGCGTTTACGCAGAGCAGCGCCTTCTTTCTGAGGCTTCTTCCCTGCCTCTGCAACTATTTCTTCCCAGCAAAGTGTGAGCCTTCTCTTAAACATGACAGCATCTTGGTCGAAAGCATACACCTCCTTCTTGTAGTTGTCATAGTAACCTACTCCCAGCATTTTAGACTTCTTCTTGTACCATTCAAGGTTAATCATATCCATTTTTCCTTGAAGCAATTTCTTGGATGCATCAAAAGTTTTCTTCTGCTGAGATTTGGATTCTTGCACTTCAAGCTTCTCCACTAATTGCTGCTGTCATGTTTATTATAAAAATGAGGTGAGAAGGAAGATAGATTCACCAAATATTGGTTATATCATACAGGCTCACACAACATACCATCCAAAAGAAGCATAAAGTAAGGTTCATTAGAGATTTCTTGCTGTTTAATGAGACAGTAAAATGAGCATTTTAATAAATAAAGATTAAATGAAGATATTTAACTACCTGTATGTGAGAAAACCCTAGCGCCGACAACTGCAAAGTTATAGTTGCTCGTAGTGGAAGAGAACCAGTGATGTTTTCACCCAGTGGTGTAGAGTCCTTGCAGATCGCCTTCCGGCTGAGATTTTTCACAATAGTTCCATAATCAGAAGTCTGCAATCCTTGATTTGGATTGTTCATTGAGCCCATTGCGACTAGAAGTTCCAAAATAGATTCAGGATCCTCAAAACAAGCAGAACCTTTATCAGAACTCAAGAGAAATGTTCCAAAAGGCTTGTAGACAATGGTTTGAGTACTAAGCTCAGCAACTGAAGAACTATGGCGGGAAATGAACAACCTAGGAACTGGGTCTTTGTGGGAAGCAACGTGCAGAAAACAAGAATTCCATGTTGAGCTTTGTGATATTGCTTGTTGCAGATTTTGATCACCAATAAGGGGTGAACCAAAGGTGATGCAGAGTGGCCCTTTCTGCTCTGTACCCCTACTATCTGTTCTCTGTCTTTTCTGAGGCTGGACCAATACTACTGTCTTTTCTTTTCTTGCTGGTACTGAACCAATAGTACCTAGTAGCCATATAGTGAAGAGAGAAGCAATTGATCCTCCAAGAGCATGTCCAGTAACAATCAATGGTTTGGAGTCATCAATCTGCATTGCATTCATTTGCACAATATTATTGTAGTTTATGTATTAGGATCAAACTTGCATGACATTGTGTACCAAAGAAAAACTACCAGTCCCACAAGCAGCTAGATGCTAACATCATTATTATTACTTTATTACTATATTAATTGGAAACTAATAACTCTTCTTTATTTTTCTAATTTTTTTTTTCCTTTCGTTGTCTAAGAAAAACAATTTGATATCTTGAAGCAAAATGATCAATCTGTCATTTATTAAACTCCATAACACATGCTAGTGGTCTCATGCAGTGGTGGAGCCATAAAAAAAATCCTTGCCCAGGCCAAACTATGAATATTGCTGGGACCAAAGTTTAATTATCCTAAAATTTCTTTATAAAAAACAAAAAAAAAGTTTAAGGTTGGGCAAAGGCCAAGCTGACCACTTCAAGGCTTTCATGTACTGGAAAAAAAAAAAAGAAGGAAAATTCTGTCCTGCAAGCAGCTAGATACTAATATGATTGTTATTACTATTTTGGAAAGTAAAACTCTCTTCTTTAGTTTTTTGGATTTAGTAAGATAAGCAATTTGATATATGGGAAGGAAAATGATCATTGTCAAGTGTCTAGTCTAATCAAGTCAAATGCAAAAAGAGTGTTTATCCAGACATTTCAAAGATTCCATTAGATTTCATAGTTAAAGAATTATCCAGACAAAATTTAAAAAATAGAGATTAAAAAGGTTTAGAGTATTGAAGAAGGAACCTGAGATTTCAGTAAACTGAGGTGATCACGCTGAGAACAGAAGAGGTCAACGGCAGTCTTGTTAACAGAGAAAGATGGACATTTCTTTGAGCAAAGAAATTCAAAGTGAGGGAAATTGTAATTCTCCCTGAGGGCTAAGGATGAAACCAAATCAGGTTGAAGATGATGTTGTGTAGAAATTGGTGTAGTCACAAATGCTATAATTGTGAAATCTGTGTGGTTGTAAACTTGGTAGTTGAGGGAGAAAGATGAGGGTAGCTGCTGGTTTGAATCGACGCCATCATGAAGGTCAGAGATTGAATTCCAAGAACGGCGAAGAAGACTAGGGCTAGCCACAAGATTTGCGAACTCTAATCCACTGCTAAATCTGCAAGCACAAGAACAAAAAACCCAGAAACAGTAACAATCAGCAGTTCATTTATTTCTGTTATGGGTTTCTGGTGTAAACCAAAATCCAGAAAAAGAACAAAGAGAGGAAAGAGGAAAACGCCATTACAGTGTAGAGTGGTTCATTTTGTTCCCGGAAAAGCTTTGTAAATCTATTTTGAACACAAGTGGAAGAGTAACTTGAACTGTATTATATACTGAGATTGATAGGTAAGGAGAGTGTTATATATGAGTGTGATTAATAATGACCAAATAGTTTCCTTGGAAAGTCGCGGGAAAGTAAGGGGAAATGTTGTATGTTAATGAGAACACCAATGGCCAAGGCCAAGTCAATACGCGCGTCAGTGTCTTCGTCTTCTTCTTTATTTTATTTGATTTATTTTTTTAAACACTTTTGCCATGACTTCAATGTCCTGGAACCGTGTTCTGCCTTATTTTCGTGGTAAGATCGTGCCCCCATCGTAACAGTTTTTGGAACCTAGTAAGAAGTTTTGGGAGGGTTACCTAATTTATCTTTATTTAGTATAATACTTCGAAAGCTTTTCTGGCATTTTTAATAAAAAAGCTTTAATAGTAAAAGCAATTCTATGAAGTTTCTATACTACTCAAAAGGTTTTTGATTCATCCAAATATAATTTTACCTAAAATTCACTCTTTATTGAATCTAATTTTTCATTATTAACCTAAACAATTTGGCATCATCATAGTATTATGTTAAGAGTACGCTTATATAGATGTTGAAAAAAGATGGGAAAATTAATGCCACTAAGTAACGCTTATATAGATGTTGAAGAGGAAGAAGATGAATATCATAGTAGTGATGATGAAACCGAGGAAGATCCCCCAAGTGATTATGTACTAAAAAGTGATTGATATTACCCAGGTCCTCCTCACATTTCCTTCTATGTTGTATTTTTAGATATTTTATGTTTTCTGGCTACTAATGTGTTATATTTTTGTGTTACAAAACTCTTGTTCATATCACTGATATTGACGTTGCATTTTTTGTTCGGCCATCATTTCTTACGGATTTGGAACTTTAGTAGAGCCTAGAGATATGTAAAGATTCTTGTTGTGTATGTTTTTTTTTTTTNTTTTTTTTTTTTTTTTTTTTTATAGATTCTTTTGTACATTCTTTAATTTAATATAAATTTTGATTGCATTATGCTCCTCTACTGTTGTTCTGCTTGTGCTGTTGCTGGTTATTGTATTATGTAGGTTTTAGGTTAGTAAAAAAAATGGTGTAAGATGGGGGCTGAAGGGGTATTTCTCACGGAAAATTTCATGAGAAAACTCAAATAAAAAAAATTAATTTTTATAACTTTTCACGGGTTTTCTCTCGAATTGAGTTCGTGAGAAATATTTCTCACGAACATAATCCGTGAGAAAAACCACGAACTAGTCATGAGACTTCACGGACCTTTCTCACTGAACATTTTTATTTTCTCACGGATAAATTCCGTGAGAACTTTCTCACGGACGACATTTTGCGTGAAAAATTGAGTTTGTCACACTATTTTTTATCACGAAATGACATCCATGAAAAATTTTGTGAGAAATACGTTTCTCATAGAATTTTCTCTCATTTCTCACGGATTTGTTCCATGAGAAAAACTGACTTTTCTTGTAATGTCTGTGTCATAAAGATGCCTCACGCTCCTAAATTCATCCTCTTCTTCTCCAACTGGAATCGTTCTACACATTAACAAGGGTCCTAAAAATTTGAAACTTTTGTAAGGGGCCATATATATTTTTGATTGGTTGCGGGGCCATGTATAAATTTTCCTTATGTGTTACAATTTCAGGATCTCCTTCGGCCCCTACTCGTGGCCTTTCAACCTCTGCTACCTGCGATTCCTTAGCAGCTATGAATCCACTATCCATACCCTTGCCATATTTCCAGGGATATTTAGTTATAACTTGGAACACAAATATCTCATGTTCCTTAAATTTTTTAAGTAAACCGGGAGTACTAGTAGCACAAGACACATAAAAAGTAGAAATTTTCTATAAAACTCACATGTGAGACCCACTTGTATGTATTCATGGGAGTAATACTCCGGGTGTACATAAATATTTTTCACAAGCATTAGAAATCCAACACAAACAGAATAAAGTATTAATAATCAAACGACATGTGACCAAATGGTACTGAAGTCATTATTAGAGCTTATAAATTTCGTATTTGAGTTTGGAGTGGTAGCCAAAGTATAAAATAATAAAATATTTAATTTAAAATTACATTATTAGAAACTTAGATTCGCTTGGAACCCAAAGAAATCACGTGAGTAGCTTTCGCCTCAAAACACAATAACTTGTGTCCCTAGGCATCTAAATAACCAAAAAAATATACTAAATAAAATAATGATACAACATACAATTAGAATAGTAAAATCGCATGATGTCACACTCACCTAGAAGAATCACAGGAAATCATGTGAGTAGCTTTTGCCTCAAAATACAGTATCTCATGTTCCTAGTCATCTAAAAACATTAAACACTAATACAAACACACATTATATAAAATAATAATAATAAAACGTGTGATTTAAGCAATACAATAGCTTAACAGATAAATAGAGTATATTTAGAACATCATTAAATAAAATTGAAATGAATTCAATTAAAAAATGATTTGCAAATTCTATTAAATTAAAGTAATAGAATTTCAAATCCTCAAATATTACTTACAAAGTTACTTGCAAATAAATTTGATATTTAAGTTATGATTTTATACAAATTTTATACAAGAAATCCTTTGTAATTGAGTTCAACTCTATGAATACTAATGTTAATATTAAACAGGCTATTAAATTAATGTTTAGAGTTATCTGCATATTGATCGAAGTTAAAAAGGATTATTTCCAATTCCTTGGAATAGGTAGACAAAATTACAATTCCCATTCTAAATGGTATAACCAAAGCCTTTTCATACTATGGAAGAGGAGGAAAAAAAGAAAAAAAAGAAAAACGCGAGCACAATGCAAATAAGACATAATTCTAGGGAGAAAATTCCTTGTAAACCATTCTTTCTATACCATGGACCTTTATACAACACACTAGCGAAAATCTAGAGCCGAATGGTTGCAGTTGTAGATCCCCTCTTCTCTTGTATACCATGAACTTGATATCTCAGTTGCCTGAAGCCCTCCTTCATGACATTCTCGGTCTTCTCCCTGAATAGGACGCTGTGCGAACCAGTGTCTTGTCCAAGACATGGGAAGGTATACAAGCTCGCAACACTTTCTTTGTTTCGATGAATTTGACTTCCCACCATAACCCTTGTTACGAGAGCCCACCCATGAAGCACTTGTTGAAGATAGAATGAGGACAGAGATGTTTGTGAAGCACTTGATATCTCATTGCCTGCAGGTCTTTAAGAAAACCCGAAATTATTCCTTTGAGTACTGCTCTTCTGTGGTCTTAGCAGAAGCTGAAGCGAACAAATACTCAACGAACACTTATTGGCATCCTTCTCAGTTGAAAGCA
This sequence comes from Cercis canadensis, assembly GCA_003255065.1. Lineage (NCBI taxonomy): Eukaryota > Viridiplantae > Streptophyta > Magnoliopsida > Fabales > Fabaceae > Cercis > Cercis canadensis. The sequence goes on along the minus strand of QAOA01003368.1, from coordinate 1,811,590 downwards.
TTAGTAGTGATGGTTGTGGTTCATTTTATGAAGCTCCCTTGGAGGCAGGAACGACTGCAACTATGAAAGGGACTTTGCTATCTGTTAAATAAGTGGAATTGAAAATTTAGATAATAGATTAAATTGTAAGGTTAGCTATAAATATGATGTAGTGCTTGATGTTTCTGGATTGAAGAGCATGTTTTCTTGAAAGAGCGTTCTGGATTGTAACGTTAGCTATGTGATGATTGCAGTTAAGCTTTCATTTTATGGCAAGGCTTTACATGTGTTCTAAATATTTCTAGATTGGAAGAGGATATTAATTGTTTATAAATAAAGGTTATCCAATATGTGACTTATTGATGGTTCCTGTAACTAGTAGTTTTCAAACAGTATCAAATCATTTCATATGGAGGAAAGCAAGAAAATAGTGAAGATATGCTAGATGACGTGCTTTTCATGAATGAAACATGACAACAAGCTTATATGTTTAACTAGAACAGAAGTGTGGTCTTAGATAACAGTTAAAGAAAATTTAAGCCAAAGCTTAAATTTAAGAGGGAGAAACACCACAGTTTTTGGCGTCCTTTTAATGACAATCTATTTTGTTGCTCTTTAAATAGCTTTAATGTGATAGAGAATAATTTTGGGCGTCTGTACTGTGCTGCAGAGTGAGCAGAAATAAATTCTTTTGAGAAGAACTTGGATTTAGAAAGGAAAGAATGCCCCTTTTCCCATGATATAAAATATTTTGGAAAGTATTCTTAAAGTTTGTTATCTTTCTAGATAAAATATGTATATGAGCAGTTAGTATGTCATTGGAAGCAAAGATTTTATCCCAACAATTAATTTTGAATGAGATCCCAGCTCCACCATTGAGTTAATAAGAAAAAAATTTTGACACTTCTTTTGTTTTGTTTTTGAAAAGGGAAATAATTCATTAAAACTCAATGTAAAGCCAATATGATGTAGAATAGGAAAGGGAAACAGGGAACCAAAAGGAACAAAACCACAGAAAAACATAAAACCATAAGAACCAAACATATAAATATAAATTCTCCCAATTACATAATAAATTAAAACCCTGATTTCTTTCAAAACCTTGATTCCTAGATCATGAAATAATTAAATATAATACGTACATTATCAATAATTTCTTCATCCTATTTTGGATCACAATACATGTTGGTGAGCAAGATTGATAATATCTTGCGAAGCGTTGTCCAAGAGCAAGTTGCATTTAATTTGTAAAGAAAAATGGAGATTAGCCAATTGGTGAGTGACAAGGTTGCTTGTGTTGTGAACAAGACTCAAAGAGAAGTCCAAAAAGCCTCTGAGCATCTTCTTGCAATCTTGAGTAACTCTACCAAAGTATAATAAGTTACACAATCTCCTTTGACAACAGATACAACCTCCTGAAGCAAAGAACCAAAGCTCTTGCCCCAGTTTAATGTTGTATTTAACTGCTAAGGCATATGCTGTAGCTCAAAAGAACAATCAAGAAAGAGGCAGCCATGACCAAACCTTCTTCCTTACGAACAATAGCATAACAGCCACATTTTACAGAACCACTAACAGCAGCATCAGTGTCCAACTTGAAAAAACCTGGTGGAGGAAGATGACACCTGCACCAGATGAGATAACTTTTCTTAGGATCTTCCTTTGCCCCTGTATACTCATGGAGCCCGTTGTAGATCGGCCTTTTCAACTTTCAACCACACTCAATCAAAGAGGAAAAAAGAATATAGCATTCACCATTATTCCAACTCCTCAACTGGGAACCAAATTAAGTGCTCGCACACCTTTGCATCAGGGGTCAAATTCATTGACACCATTAAATTTACCATTTATTGCATAATATCAATTCTAACCAATATAAACCAAAAAAATCACACGAGGAATCAAACAAAAGCAATTTTTTCTTCTTAGAATGCGTGTGTTATGAAAAATAACTGGCTAAAAAAAGTTTGCTCCAATACGAGTTTTTTTTTTTTTTTTAAAAAAAAATAAAGAAATGTTGTATTTAGTGTAGAAAAAGAAGTTTCAGAAAAGCATTTTTCTGTCTCTTGTGTATAATTGACACAGAAAATTAATAATTGTAACCTTTTAAAAGGGAAAAAAAATCATTTCTAATGGATGGAAGTCGTTTTCTCATTTTTCTTATAATTATATTTTTAACTCAAAAATATTTTTTAGAAACATATTTATATGAAATTATTTTTTGAGAATGCTATCCGTCAAAACAAACAACCCTAACTATTATGCACAAGTATTCTTTTTCACAGATATTATTTCAATTTTTATCAAATATAATTAAACCAAAAGTCACATAAGACAGTACAAAAAAAGAAAAAGAAAGAAAGTTTCTTCTTAGAATGCGTTTGCATTACAGTAAATGAGTACCCTTTGAAAATGTTTACTCTAANGAAAATGCTTACTCTAATTTCCATTGTTCGTGTAAATTTTTTGGGGAAATATTTTTATAATATTATTTGGTTTTTAAGAGAAATGCTAGTGGTAGTGGGTCTAGTTAAATCTGAAATCATTCAATAAAAAGTTTTTAAGTGGGTCTAATTAAATTAATAATGTGTGTAAGTAAGGAAATTTTGTAGAAAAAAGATGGCGTGTCCTCTATTCCAACTGATAGATCATGATATAATTAACCTTTTGTCAACCATTTTCATTTGTCAGCCATTGAGCTTATTAAAGAACTCAACCACCGGTCCACCGCCACAATTCACATACGGTATATGATTAATAGTGGGGATTCACATCTAACAGAACAAATTCAGTTAATTAATATTCTATGTTAACTTAGTGGTAGTGGTATAGTATAAAATATATAGTGCACATGGTGGGGATTCACTATATATGATGAGTTTTGCACTTTAGCACACACTAGTGTCTACTTGTAACTCTTTTACAAAGTTTTGACATTTTAAAATGTTTATATAACTTTTGAGAAACCCTTGCAACTTTTGTTTTTAAGAGTTACAAGAGCACAAAAGGCAACAAATTAAGGAGAAATTCCACAGAAAGTATGATGGTTGACAGTTGACAATGCCACATAGTATAGGTATGATCATATAGATCTTGAATATCACCTCTGAATCTGATTGGATTTATTTTTCTATTTATTTATTTTAGCAATATGCATGCATATTGGTTAGCTTATCTGCGCTTCTGGAACAATCATTCTGAAGATATGCTCTATGCTAGGGTTGCATGTATCTATAACACCATTGGCTGCAGATCAAGCTAAATTAGATTGTTTGGTTTCGCTTTTGGAAACCCCATATCATGGTTTGTAACTTTTTGCACAAATTATCCAAAAACTAAATTAAATACACTACTCTTGAGTATACTTAATTGTCTTATAGTACAGGCAAGTGACACAATGGATCTGAAGACGACTTTGTGATGCTCCATAGATCATTCTCGTTATTGTCTCTGTTGTTGTTGTTGTTGCCGTAGATCTCGGGGATTTGATTTATTATTGATCTGCTTGAATGTGAGTAATGGGTTGCTGGTACCTGAACATCATCATTAGGAACATGACTGAAACTGAAGCACGATAGATGCTGCTTGGAGTAGGGCTCTTGTTGCAATTGGCCATTCAGTTGAGAAGCCACTAGCCTGTCAAGGGCAACCCAGTTATTCAGCTTTGTCTTGGAGCCCTCATGATGTTCACTTGGACACGACGAACAAGGTTCAGTTTCTGTAAAAATGTCAACAATTGATTGATCATAAACGCAAGCAGCTTCTAAACTAGATTCATTCTCCAAATTCACTCCAGCTGATGAATTATTATTCATGCTCGGGCTTTCCAATCTGGGAAGATGGATAAATCTATCATTGCTGTATGTATCGTCGTCGTCAGAGACAATAGTGTTGAATTTGCCAAACGAATCGTTTTCCATCTTGCAACTCGTGCTTCCCATGTACGAGAGAATTTGGTCCAGGATCCTATGATCAGTTCCTGAACCTAGTATTTGGGTGTTTGAATTCATGGAGATGGAGGTGGACGAGGTGTTAGGACTGTCTATGGTTTTCTGATAGTTCTTTTTTTTGAATACCCGACAGATCACCCATCCTTCTTCCTGCAAGGACTCTCCTACGGGACCCGAAACCTGCTTTATTTGGAAACAGAAAAAAAAAAAAAAAAGGCATCAACGAATAAGTTAATTAAGGAGCAAATAACATGAAACAAAAGCTACTAGGTCTTTTGTTTAAACCTCCGTGCTATCATATAACAAAAAAGTTAATGACATGAAACTGAAGTCAAATATGAATTAGTGGTTGCTTTGCTTACAATCGGGTCATGGGTGTTGTCTTCTAGCCTATATTCATGCATTATCCAATCAGATTTTTGTCCATGGGGAGCCCGTCCCTTGTAAAAGACCAGTGTTTTCCTCAACCCAATTCTTCTAAACCCGCTGTAGATGATCTTATCCCTACCGGTGGCCTTCCAGAATCCTGCTGCTGTTGCCCTATTCGTTCTAGTTCCAGTTGGATACTTCTTGTCCTTGTGACTGAAGAAATACCAGTCGTTCTGAGGGGTTGACCCTATTTTGCACTTCTCTGCAACAACATTAATCAATTCTTTATGTTTTCCTTTTCTATATGGTAACGTCGAAGATAAAGGAAAGGAGTACATGTGAAGAATTAAACCCCCAACATACAATCTATACAATATAGAAAGACCATTTCCTAGTTTGGTTTCCAACTTCTGTTTTTCCCAGAAATCCAAAACTACATATTTGTCTACAAATAAAAATAAGCTTATTTCTGTAAACTTGAATACATAGAAGAAAACTGTTTATATCTGCATTTCATATTTCAAGGGAACACTATATTTAAAAGCAGCCTTTTTTTAAAAAAAAATAAAAAAATTACTCTCTAGAATAATAGAATGGGCCGTGTAAAGAAAAAAAAAAACTAATGTACTATTAGACCCACATATTAGTAATAATTAATTGTTTATGTGCAGTCATTCTCAAAATATCAATTGTGCGTTACTACATGAAGCATGCATAAGTACTTCTCATAAATTATTTTCTGCCCTCAAAGACTATACCTAACTAACTAATTGCCTTTTTCAATAAAAAATTTAAATGATGGTAATTAAACAGGATAAGTTTGGTAAATACCTTGAATGTCCCAGGGCTCAAGCTTATTGAGGTCAACTTCGCGAATTACATCTAGGTCAATCTTTTCATAAGCGACTTTCTTCCTCAGGTAGTATTGCAGAAGCTCTTCTTCCGTGGGATGAAATCGGAACCCTGGAGGCACCTGAGACTCACCATTTATAGAAAAATTCATATCCTTGGGCATCCTTTCAGACTTCACAGTACAATCAAATGCAATTAGAAAAGGGCTCNCTTTTCATAAGCGACTTTCTTCCTCAGGTAGTATTGCAGAAGCTCTTCTTCCGTGGGATGAAATCGGAACCCTGGAGGCACCTGAGACTCACCATTTATAGAAAAATTCATATCCTTGGGCATCCTTTCAGACTTCACAGTACAATCAAATGCAATTAGAAAGGGCTCTGGTCTTCAATCTTCCGCAATATGAACTGATCGATCACTTGCTAGAAGTATCACACACACACACACACATATATATATATATATAGTAATGGCAAGATCAAAAGGAAGAGGAAAACAGAAAGAAAGTATACATTCAAAGGGATGAGAAATGAAGATGAAAAGAATAGAAGGGACAAGGTTGTGGATGTGAAAGAAGAGAAGGGAGGTTGTGTGATTTTATAAGGATATGGGACAAAGGAAAGGGAAGGATAGGTCCAAAAAATGCATGTGTGTTATGACTATTAGTGTACTTAGGGCGGGGCCTATGTCTTGGTGAAGAGCCAACCACCTAAAAAAATTAAGACCAATCGCAGAGAAAGGGTTTGTGGACCCATAAAAGGATGAAATATGGGTGGTATGGTGGGTCCAGTTGGCTTGAAAAAATGCGTTAGAGAAGTAACACTGTAACAGTACATAACATGACAATATGAGCGGGAGGCACGCCCCCATCTCGAATAACTCTCAACCATGACCCTCGACCTTAAAATCTATTTGAAAACCACCTTTATAACCACCACTATCAAGGCCAAAATAATAATAAAAAAAAAACCACCACTATAGTCTAAATATATCTCGTCTCTTTTTTCTCTGTCTCTTGTATGAGAGAGAGAGAGAGAGAGGGAGAGACCACTATATATAGTCTACATATATCTCATCTATTTTCTCTCTATCTCTTGTAAGAGAGAGAGAGAGAGAATCAGACAATATCACTCATTTTACTTGTGGAGGAATACCAAAAGCTCTGTAAAGTAGCATGTATCTATTGAGGATTTTTTTTATTATTATTAGTTATACATAGTTAAATTTTTTAGTTGAGTGTATGACAGATTAAGAATTCGAACTTGAGACTTCAATATTTTTAAAATAATTCATAAATCAATTATACTAAATATATTTGTGTATGTATTTTGTAAACGATTAAGGTGCATGTTTATGAAGAATGATATTTGGTGGAGAAAAATAATTTAAGAAAATGAGGTGAGATTATAATCATTTTTGAATAAATAAGTGATCTCTAGCATATTTATTTTATCCAACAAGCACTAAAAGTTACTAATAAAGTTACAAGACTAGTAGTATACGAAGAAACATTCTAATATAGATGCAAGTCCTATTAGGACTAGACCAACTTATAACTCTAACAACTAGTGCAACCACCTCAAGTTAGATATGATAGGGTCGGAGGCACTGAGCTTTCAAGGTCCCTCGAGGGCAAATGAGACATTATGGGTTTTGGGGAGGATGGGTTTTGATCTACTGCTATTACTTCTATCTAGCTATAACTGCACCCATCACTTCAACAATAGTGCACTTGGCACAACATCTTTATATTGTCAAGGTTAGTTACCAGAAAACTTTTGGCCAGGACCCAAACGTCATAGAGTAAAAGGCTTGGCAGTCGGCAAATCTTGTGGACAGCTAATCTCTTCTTCCTTTCTTTATTCTATTGGTTCGCGTATCTTGCTTTCTCTTTAATCATTTCTTTTAGTTACATTATAGATAAGTGATTTCAATAATTTCTATAACTCACATCACATTACACATGAAAAATGTGCTCAGTCTCTTTTTTTTTTTTTTTTTTTTTTTTTTTTCTTCTTCTTCTTTTTGTAGGTAATGAGAAAAGGGAAAAACAATGTAGCACACATCACTCACATTCCGAGGAAATTTTTTTCGATGTTATCGTAGTATTGAGTTTTCAATGCTAATATTTATATGGACAAAAAGAAATAAGTAGGATGAGTGTGGCATATCAAGAGCATAGGAGCGGGGAAAGGTGTACTTCACATATAGACAACGTTGTGAATCTTTATTTCTTACTCAAATGACTCAATTCACAGTTATTTCTTCATGAATCATTGCTGATGGGGTTTCCAATTGCAAGCTAGATTTTTCTTGCATTTCTTTTTTTTTTTTTTTTTTTTTTTTTTTTTTTTTTTTTTTTTTTTTTTTTTTTTTTTTTTTTTTTTTTTCAGAAGAACTGCAAAGTTATAATTGCAATACTGAAATTTAAGAGAACATTGTGGCAATCAGTGTGATTATGATAAAGCAACTGTTTCCTAACAGCACAAATAGCATCATGATATATACAAGATTATATAAGACATCACTTACTGTTCTTATGATTACATGATGGTCATTTCTTTCAGGTGGCGTGAGGCAATTTGGGTTAAGTTTCAACTCTCTAGGAAAAGTTAAGCTTAACTACTGAAAAACGGAATCTGCGAGAAAAGATAATTGATTTTGTAAAGGTTGTTATGATTAGATATATGTTTGGCCCACACATGAAAAAATATAGTAAAAGATCTAAATCGTGAATTAAAGAGGGTCTAATTTAAATTGAAGTGAATCCAATCATATTTTGTAATATCACCAAAAAAAAAAAAAAACCGTCCATAATAGCTATTTTAATGCATCAATTAACTAAAAATTTAGGTGTTACATGTAATTTGAACTTCATTGCTGTCACCTTGCATCATTTGACAACCTGGAATGGAGAATAAGATTGAATTAAATTAATTACATAATTTCCAATACGATTAGTTTTTAACATAACAATATGGATTAAAGTATTCATGTCTCTCAATCTCCTTAAATTAACCAGTTAGGAGGTTCAACTTGGATTCTTAATTATAATGGTTAGAACTTAGAAGAATCTGAAAGAAGTAAAAATATTTAACCATACCGTTGTTGTTAATTATATGTGAAAGACAATTGAAATCTTATACAAGTTGAGTCGCAAGATCAAGCCTTAAGATTGTCAAGAGAGGAATTTAGTCTTAGTGTTCGATAATTGACCCGAAAATACCTTTAATATTAAAAGAAAAAAGACTAGCCACTAAAGTAAATCTATATGTACACAATAGAATGTTTCTATATCCTATTTGAGTTTGCGGACCCCAAAATTAGAGTTTCAAAAAAAAGCTACTCTGTAGTTGCTTTTCTCAATTGAGGGTTTAGCTCTCTGAACTTAAACCAAAAATGCTATCAGTGAATCCAAATTTTGGCCTTCCACTACAAACGGGAGAAAATATTTTTGGGTAGATGTAGTTAAGTTAGTTTACACCAGTACGTAAAGTTAGCCAATCAAATTTTCACCATAGTGATATTTTAGACGAAACCAACATTCAATTGTAATTTAATTGGTCCAGTTCACATGATTGTGTAGACTAAATCAATCCTAGAATTTCTCCTAGAAATGTCAATAGGTTAAAAAGTCATTAGATATGATCTAGTAATGAAGGGTTTGAGTAGTATGCAAGAGATTAGGGTTTGAACCTTTTTATCGTCATATAACCAAAAAAATAATCTATAGGTAAAATACTTTTAAGCCACTTACCAAACATATCATTTGCTGCTCTATCTCTGTCTGCTTGCGTCTAGATCTCTTAATAACTCTTATATCTGTTCCCTTCCCACCATTAATAAATTCCAAAAGAGAATAAGAAGAGGCTAAAACGCACTCACATTCTCAAAGCATAACGGTAATAGCACCATTCTGTTAAATTAAAGTTGAATATTTGTGTCCCAATGCTAATGATGGAGGTTATTCCGCAAAAGTCTATATGCATAATGATGGATTTTAGCTAGAGTTAGAAATTGATGGAGTAACCACTTTATTAATTTCTCTACTCACAACATACATATGTTGTCGTTGAATTTAATCTCTAATTAATTAATAAATTACATTTCATGAGTAAGTTTTGTTTGGGTTGGGTTTGGAAATGATTTGAATCCTGAACCAGCTGAATCCACTAGTTCAGTATTATTTTTACACTGTTTTGATCTACATGACGTACACTGTTTTGATCTACATGACGTGCCTAATGACGACAGATTGATATATGTGAATGAAAAACCCAAAAATGAATAGTTTATGTGTTTACCTACATTTAGGATTTACTATTTATATGTCTATGCTATAGAATTTTTTTAGTGGATAAGAATTTGTCGATGCCATGTTGAGTCAGTTGTGGTAGTAATGAAGTACAAGGGTACGCTCAGTTCAGCTAATACTAAGAAACTAAAATCTACTATGAGATCTCATTTATACGGAATTCCTAGCTGTATTCACAAAGTTCTTTCAAGAAGGAGGCTATTAAGAATATTACGAATTAATAATATAATAAAAGAAAAAAAATCATTTAAATATGGGAAGATTTAACAAAATTGGGTATGGAAAATCAATGTGGTAGAAATAATTCAGATCAAATCGATGCAAGATTATTGACTGATCCGGTTTCAAGCTCGTAGTTTTACTTGTATGAGGCAGTGGTGGCTTTTCTTCATCAGTGAGCTTCAGCGTGTGCATGCTCCAGATGGTTACATGGAACTTGCGGTCTCTATATATCTAGCTTGTGGAGAATCTGGTTGGCCAGGAATGACCTGATTTTCAATACTAAAGATTGGTCACCTCAAGAATCTTTAGTGAAAGCAGTGAAGCATAAGAAGGATTGTTGGGTTTATAAATGGGTTTGGAAGATCCTTAAGGGTCTGTTAGCTCTTGTCTCTGGTTTTTTGTTGAGTTCTGGTGCAGAGAACTTTTGCTTTGTTTGTTTGGTTCTTTTTTTTTTTTTTTTTTTTTTTTTTTTTTTTTTTTT
>QAOA01003368.1:1744364-1801341 GCA_003255065.1 Cercis canadensis | reverse complement strand
AAAAAAAAAAAAAAAAAAAACGAAAAGCCTAGAGATCTAGACACATATAATTATATTTTGTTTTATTTTGTGACAACACAAATATTTATATTGAGTGTAAGACCTTTTACAGTTATATTATTAAATAATTTTTCGTGAAAAGTAAATTTCATAGATTTAACAGTTAAATTAAAAGTTTTTATAAAGTAGATCATACTTATAAAATTTGATAATTGATTAGTACTCAATTAAACTATCTAATTTTAATGAATAGTAAAAACTTTAAAATATAAGTAAAATGTCATCAATATCACCAAGTCCGGACCAATCCTAAGTTGCAAACAAGCAGTCCAGTGAAACCTACACAAAATCCGAACCAAGTCTTCTACATTTAAGTTAGTTATTCAATACAAGAGGTATTCATGCGATTAATGACTAAAATGATCTATATCATTTATTTTACTTAATATATGTGAGATTTATAAAATTCAAGATCTAAATCTTCTGAGTAATTAATCTAAATCTTGAATAATTAGCTGTTTGTATATAAGTTTAAAACCATGAAAATTCCAATCCCTAAAACCACATGCATCCACAACTCTAATTAAATGGTGCCACTGCCATCTACTACTTGACTCTCTGAAGTATCCATTGCTTATCATGATCAAACTAAACCACTTTAAAATCTCTGCCACACAGGGGCAGATCTTAGTTCAGACAAAGGGGTTACTGCCCCCAAAAAATATTTTCTTATGCACATTACTTTAAAAAATTCGTTTCCTAAAAAATTTTAAAAACCTTAATATGGCCCTTGAATTTTAATTTATTTTTTAATTTCCCTTTATCCCCTCCAACCTTTTATGTCACTGCTGCCACAAACCCATGAAGCAGCAAAACCATCCCCAAATAGTGGTTCCCAAGAGAGATGTCTCATTTGAGTAACAGGGTTGCCATAAAAACCAGTAAAATTCCAATACCCTTAACTTCCTCTCTATGTACAATAACATCAATATTGACCAGTAAACAACGGATCACAAAGTCAGATGAGTATCACGATACCACCATAAGGAGGCTACCATCTCTTAGGGTTTGTTTGGGAGTTTGAAGTGAGGGGAAAGAAAAAGAGAGAAGAGGACTAAAACTGTGATCTCCTTTGTTTAGGAGATATGATTCAAAAAGAAAAAGGAACCAGGGGTTTCACCTTAACCCCCGCTCTCCTTTTCCTATCCAAAAACAAAGTTCCCCCAATTCAGGGGGTTTAGGGAGGGAATGTGAGGATTTTACCCTCATACCCTTATTAGCTTTTAAGCCCTATCATCGCCCAGTAGCCATCAAGGAGCTGAAGCGATGGAGTACAAGAGATGTTGGTTTCATAATATAAAATATTGGTAGATGTTGAAAGCTTGTAAGAACAAGATATCAACGACGGAGAAGTGACTTGAGATCAACGGTCTAATCAATTCAAATTTTATTATGCACACAAGTAGAAGAAATCTACTGCAAGAGTGAAAAAAATATAATGAGTAACGCTTTATACAAACAAAAAATAATTATCAATTTTTAACAAAAAACAATAATCAAATTTTTGGTTTAATTAATTGAATTGTAATATTTGTTAGAACATTAAAAAATAGTTTATTAAGAGAAAAGAGAAGTGTATTATATTATTAAATTTTATATTAAATAATAATATAATTACTTAAGGGTAAATTTATAAACGTACATTAAAATATAACATTTTTTTTCTTTTTTTTTTTCATGTTTATTTTAATCATTCAAACAAGAGAGACGAATGTGCCTTTCATTCTCTTCCTTTTCTTTCCTTCTCTTTTCTCTTGTGTCATTCCCTTTCCTTCTCCCTTCAACTCCCAAAGCCTTAGGCTCTGTTTGGGAGTTTTTTGGAGGGGAGATGAGAGGAGATGAGAGGAAAGGGAGGGAAAGGAAGGGAAAGGAAAGGGAGGAGTTTTCCTCTCATTTGTTTGGATGATTAAAATGAGGAGAAGGAAAGGAAAGGGAAGGAAATGTCTTATTGTAAAATATTTTTACTAGTTTACCCTTTATTATCTTTTCACTCTTTTTTTCTAATTCAATTTTTTTAATTATAAATGTAATTATTATTTATTTATTAAAAAAATAAAAATTGACAATAACTGAATTCATACTCTAATTAAGTACATTTTCATAAAAAAGTAAAATTTCATAAATATTAAATTATTAATATATAATATACACTTATTGCTTCTAATGAGTCATAAAAAAATTAATATACTATATATTTTCAAAAAGAAAATAAACTGTGCATCTGAAAAATTATGCAAATTCTATTGCTTTATGGGTTGCAATTAATTAAATTAGAGTGATGATAAAAGGGATTATTTATAATTTTTTCATTAGATGGATATAATTAAAATTTTTAATTAGAAATATAAAAGAATTACAATTTAAACATAAAACTTCAACTTTTTTGCTTTCTTTTCTTATCCAACAATTCAATGGTGGCATACAGTATGGGTAAATTAGTAAATTAATTCTCTACCCCTCCAAACCCCCCAATTTGGGGGGTTGAAATTTGTGAATGAAAAAAGGAGTGCAAGGGTCAAAGTTTAACCCTTAGTCTCCTTCCCCTTTCAAATTTAAAACTCCCAAACAAGGGAGTGAACTCTCTCATTCCTCTCCTCTCCTCTCATTCCCCCTCCAAAAGAACTCCCAAACATACCCTTAGTGTTTGAGGGTTCCAAGTCCTTGACATCAATTTCCATGCTAAGATATTTCATAGGTCCTGGACCTGGAGGGACAGGGATTCACCGATCTAAAATCTTCAGTGCTAATACACCTCTTCTTCGCGCTTACAGGCATATTTTCCATCTCAATCAATTCCAAATTCCTTTTACCACGCACCAAGCTTCCCATGGCTGCGTCCTGATTATTTTTTACCAGAGCTAAGCCCTATTATATAGATGTATTATTTCTCTTTCATTTGTTGTACTTCAGCCCATTATAAGGTGAAGAGTCAGGAACTGTCCTCTGGAACCAAGAGAGATCATATATCATTCATGAAATTCTCTCCTGTCTCTTTATATGAGAAGCTACTCAAACTAGTTCTTTGTCTAAAGTATGGATCACCTTTTGGGATTCTTTTTTCGCATTTCAATTCTAACAAAAAAGTCACTGTTCTTTTCCCTTGTGATCACTTCCAAAATTCTATAGATAATACCAGAGGACTTACCAGGAAAGAGAATCAAATATATATATTGAACTTCAGGCTATGGATGTGCCTTACAGATGAAAAAGTTGTAGATGATATCAATAGGAGGATTAGTTTAGATATTGAGAGGTTGAGAAGGGTGTCAAAGAGCTTGATCTCCAATTGGTCTGATCAAGCTCTTTGACACCCCTCTCAACCTCTCAATCACTAGGCTTATCCACCTATTGATATCATCTACAACTTTTGCATATGTAAGGCACATATCCATAACCCGAATATCAATATATTTGATTAATTGATTCTTTCTTAGTGACTCCTTGGTGTTTTATTTGTTGAATCTCTGGAGAAATCGTAAGGGAGAAGAAGAAAGTGGTTTCTATTGAAATTCAAATAGGGAAAGGAATCCTGAAAGTTTGAGAAGAATCTTGTACTGAGAGATATGATTTCTCTCGGCTGCGGAGGACATGTTCTGACTCTAGACTTCACAATCAGCTAAATAACAGTATAAGTAAGAGAACGATACGATTATATGCTAGGGTTTAGCTCAAGTTGTCGGAGCAAGTCCATGGACCGATGGACGTGGCTCCACCACTCTATAGATCAATCTCAATGATAGGAAATAGACCAACTTACACATTAAAAGCATACCATGATCATTTCAATTTTCAGAAACCACAAACATATGCATCTTAATTAAAAACAAAAACTTTTGGACTCTACCCAAAATGCCTTCTATCATTTATATGAAATGTGTGCTTAATATTGTGAAATACGGTACTATAATTACTATACCATCCCCGCAGCCAGCCTCACATAAAACATATAAGCAACCCTTACTAGTTACATAGAAAAAGACAGGGTCACTTCCTTTTGAGCTAATAAAATACAAAATATAACTCTCTTATCAGTTGTAGGTGCAAGAAGACTTATCCTCTATGAGCATCCCCACTTACGTGCAGCATTTATCCATTGCACTATTAAAAACCCCTGCATCTATTTTCTTAATTTCTTATACAAACAACTTCAATGATTGAACAAGTATATTCTGAGGTATAATCATTTTATAAAATTTCTTGCCAAAACTTTTTTCCTGCATGCTCGTCAAAAGTATATCTGAGATATAATTATTTCCCCTGAACAAGGCCATATTGAGAAAGGCCACTTTGGTCAGCATCATGGCTAGTTACTAAAATGTTCAATGTGGTTGGAGCTGATCAGTTCAAAACAGGCCTACTAATGCTCTTAACATAATCAAGATTAATTCAACCAATTGCTACTAGATCCAATTAGATAAGTGCTGAAGATTGATGAGGCAAAAAACCGCAGCACCAAATCAATTTAAAATCTAAAAATTGAATTGAAATCTATGCAACCTAGTCCTTTTAGGGGGCAACAAAAGGAGAGTTGAAGTTTCTGTGAAACATGGGAACAATCGAATGACCAAATGACCAAGACTAGGCAGAGTTTCAAGAAGCTGTAGTCACTTCCTTGTTGTTTTAAGTATTGTGCAGGCAATTCTCACAACAAAAACGAGAAGTTTCAAATTTTATGGACATAATTGGCATGCATATTTTCCTCTTTATAATTAAGACAAGCTAAGGTGTCTTGATGTATATAAAAAAGACTTAAGTTTAGAATATAAGAAATTTATTGTCCGATTTATGCAGCCAATTTAATTATTCATTAATCTACACTGCATTTAATTCTCAATGGGCATGATTCAGTGAAGCTGATTGTTGGAAGAAAACTCACTCAAAAATAACTAAACTCTCAAACTCTCTAATACAATTCTCTTAAGGAGAAGAAGAAGAAGAAGCTTGTTATTGAAAATACTCTCAGATTTCTTGCTTGATGAAAACAATTTACAATTCTTCCTATTTATAGGGGAATACAATCAACATATACCATAAAACATAAATTACATAATAAAAACTAATGGTTTTGGGAGATGAGTCATCTATATTGAAAAATTAGTCACTTAACTTGGAAATGAGTCTTTTATCTTAGAATTGACTTATCTGACTTGGATATGAGTCATCATGCACTAACTAAAAAATTCTAGGAATTTTCCTGTAAATATCTTTCACTTTATTTGGGTCTTGGGCTTTTGATTATGGATTGGATCATGTTTATAATTCAACATTGATATGGTTTCTTTTATTTCTTGTGTTTCTGCATCTCTTTTGCTTTAAAAATCAGTAGGAGCCGAGGGGTAACAGATAGTAAGTCCATGTGGCAGCATTATGAGTATATTACACAGGCTATAGAAGGAATTCTCAAGACCAGTGTGGGTATTCTCACCTACTCTGACAACCTGAGCTAAGCACAATATATGTATTATTCTTTTACACTTGTTGTTTAGCCGATTCTAAAGTGAAGGTTCAGGAAGTGTCCTATGTAAGGAAGAGAGATCATATCTTCAGGTCACCGTAAGTTCTGATTTATGAAACTTTCTCCTGTTGATCTCTACTAGATGCTACTCAAACCAGTTGTTTTTCTAAAGTATGGAAAACCTTATGGGATTCATTTTCCTACTTGAATTTCCTTCTTCTCCCCTATGATCGCTTTGAAAACTCTACAGTTAAAACACTGATACCCAACAGGAAAGAGAATCAATATATTGAATTGCAAGCTAAGGATGAGCCTTACGGATGCAAAACAAAATGTAGACGATATGAATAAGTTGATAAATTTAGTGATTTGAAACCCCTCTCAATACCTAAGCTTATCCACCTATTGATATTGCCTATAACTTTTTGCATTTTTAAGGCACATCCATAGTGTAATTACATTTCAATATATTTGATTATCGTTTTAGTAGGTTGTCAATTTTTTAACTGTAGAATCTTTTAAGCAAATAAGGGACAAGAAGATAGTGGTTTCATCGAAATTCAAATAGGGAAAGGAATTCTAGAAGGTCTTCCATACTTTAGATAAATAACTAGTTTAAGGGACATCCCATTTAGAGAGATGGGAGAGAATTTCATGAATGAGAGCTTACGGCAAGCTAGAGATATGATCTTTATTCATTATAGATCACACTTTCTTTCGAGGGTTTTTTGTGGTGATAAGCAAGCGCGTAGCTAATCTGAAACCAGCCTATTAGGGTAGCCCAGAGAAAGAGTGAGGCACCCTTAGTCAGTGCCTGGGCAAGAGAGGCGCTCTCTCTAGGCGAATAACATGCAAGTACCAAGGTCCAGGCTACTAAGAAGTGATCCCAAGAGGGAGAAAGGAGAAGAATTGATGTGAGGGGAAAATGAAAAGGTTTGAGTGGTGAGTCTCTAATTTAATATGCTTATGGAGAGGAAATGAGGGGGAATTTATACTGTTTGGAGGGTCTTGTGTCTACAACATCTAGCAATGGGGAAATATATGTCAGCAAGCCTATGTTGGCGCGATACGAGGTATCAACTAATAGACCGAGGAAAGGATGCAACAGTGTACTAAGTTATGTGGTAGATCAAGTAGGTTCCTCAGGATCTGGTTTCCTGAAAGCAGGTTACCCAACTGCTCTAAGGGCCCCTTGAGATGCTTCCTCAAGGCCCGCACTCACCATAATCTTTTTGATGCACAATCCATTATAATGCCAGCACAACGCGTGTCCCAGGTGGACATGGGCCAACCTAAAGCTAATATGTCTATGTAAAGGTAGCGGTGTTGACCGTGTCACGGAGGCACTAGGTCTGAAAACACTCCCTCACTCTTGGCATAATAATTGCCTAAAGAACAATAAATGTAAGAGAACAATGCAGTGCCTTAATTTTAGTTAAGCAATGCCGTCTAAGCAAGAGAGTCTCTACCAAGTGATCAGTTAAGGTGGTTATGTGGAACAATGGTAGTATTGTAGAATGGAAGGGTAATTCTCCTTTGGCAGAAAGCAATACTCATCCATTCGGTTAAAATTAGAAATGAAGAGATAAAGAGACGAATACCAAAACTACCACATAATTGTTCCAAAAGATCTGTGCAAACATTTAAGAGGGGAACATTATGTTTTTTCAAAAACCACAAAGATATGCATCTTAATTAAAAACAAAAACTTTTGAACTCTACCCAAAATGCCTTCTATCATTTATGTGAAATGTGTGCTTAATATTGTGAAATACGTACGGTACTGTAATTATCATACCATCCCCATAGCCAGCCTCACATAAATCACATAAGCAACCCTTACTAGTTGCATAAAGAAGGTTGACTTTCTTTAGAGCTAATAAAATACAAAAAATAACTCTCTTGTCAGTTGCAGGTATAAGAAGTATTAGTTTTATGGGATGAAATAATTTGTGGGATATTATGGTAGTTGTGTGATTGAGAAAAGGTAAATGATGGCTGAAAAGAAAAAAGAAGTGAAAGGACATGGGAAGAGAAAGCTTACTAATTGATTAGTTGGAAGATAGTCCAAGGCTGATGTCTTGGGTTTCCTGATCTCTATGTGAACTAGTAAAGCCTATTTATACTATCACCGCCCAAGTGTGGCGGTTCTGAAGTAGGAAATTATTTTCTTATTTCTGGACTTTTCTTCACATTATCTGCTTCTGGTTTTCTTTTCTTTTATAAGCCGGTTTACGGCTGTGTTACAGCTTTGGAATTTTCTTTTAATTTATGTTCATTCTTCTCGTCTTTATTAGTTGGTGATGAGACTTCCTCAAGATTCTGAAAAATTCTTTGAGAAGGCTAACAGCAAGGTGAAGTTTCTGGAGAAGTGTGCTAAGGAGGAGTGTTGAACAATAGCACTCTTCTCCAGAAACTTCACCAAGCTGTTAGCATTCTCAAAGAATTTTTCAGAGACTCTTGAGGAAGTCTCATCACCGACTAATGAAGACTAGAAGGTGCAAAACGAACAGAGATTAAATGAAAATTCCAGAGTTGTAGAACAGCTATAAACCGACTTATTAAAGAAAAAAAAAACTAGAATACTGCAGCACGGAGGAGCAGCTAGCCGACATTATCACTAAGGCACTACNGAACAGAGATTAAATGAAAATTCCAGAGTTGTAGAACAGCTATAAACCGACTTATTAAAGAAAAAAAAAAACTAGAATACTGCAGCACGGAGGAGCAGCTAGCCGACATTATCACTAAGGCACTACCAAGAGCAAAATTTGAAATGCTACGAGACATTAAAAACCTCTATGTACATCCCCACTTACGTGCAGCATTTATCCATTGCACTATTAAAAACCCTTGCATCCGAGGTATAATCGTTTTACAATATTTGTTGCCAAAACTTTTCCCTGCATGCAAGTTCATCACAAGAAAGGCCACTTTGTTCTACCGGGTTGAAGCTGATCAGTTCAAAACAGGCCTACTTATGCCCTCAATTTAATATGTATGGTAGGGTCTTCAAGAGAACTACCATTAAAGAATGCAAAGTCATTTGTCATGATGACTATAAGACAGCTTACTAAGTAGTTCAACTTGATTAATAGAAGCTCAACCATTACTATATCAGAAATGCAATAGACTCTAGCTTCTAGCTAGCACTAACGTAATCAAGAGTAATTCAGCCAATTGCTACTTGATCCAATTAGATGTGAGCCAAAGATTGATGAGGCAAAAATCAGCAGCACCACATCAATAGAAATATAAAAATTGAATTGAAATCTAGGCATCCTCGTCCTTCTAGGCGGCAGCAAAAGGAGAGTTGAAGTTTTAACTTGTGAAACAGTGGAACTATCCAATGACCAAATGACCAAGACTAGGCAGAGTTTCAAGAAGCTGTAGTTAATTCCTTCTTGTTGTTCTTTAGCAGATTATGAAGTGAATAGTCATTCTCTGTAACGAAGAGAGATCATATATCCAGCTTGCCTTAAGCTCTGATCATGAAATTCTCTCCTGTCTCTCTACAGATGCTACTCAAACCAATTTTCTAAAGTATGGAAAACGTTTTGGGGTCCCTTTTCCTACTTGAATTTCCTTCTCTTACCTTACAATCATTTGAAGTCTTCTGTAGATATAAAAACTGAGGACCCATCAGGAAAGAGAATCAATATATTGGATTTCAGGCTATGGATGAGCCTTACAAAGGTAAAAACTGTAGACGATATGAATAAGTGGATAAATTAAGTGATTGAAAGGGTATTAAAAAACTTGATAACCAATTGTATTATTTATAGTATCTTATCTGAATTTGAATATATTTGATTCCCTTCCTAGTATATATGTCTTCAGTTTTCTACCTATATAATCCTTGAAGCAATCATAAGGGAGAAGAAGTAAGCGGTGTCCGTCAAAATTCAACTAGGGAAAGTAATCCCATAAGGTTTTCCATACCTTAGATAAACAACTGGTTTGAGTGGCATCCCATGTAGAGAGATGAGAAAGAATTTTATGAATGAGAGCTTAAGGAAAACTCGAGATATGATCGCTGTTTATTAGATATGACACTTCAAGAATCTTCACTGCTAAAGAACAACTAATGAAAGAGAATAATATACACTCAACCATTACTAGATCAAAAAGGCAATAGACTCTAGCACTAATGAGAACAAGAGTAATTCAACCAATAGCTACTTGATCCAATCAGATAAGGGCCAAAGATTGACGAGGGAAAAAATCAGCAGCACCACATCAATTAAAAATATAAAAATTGATGAATTGAAATCTAGGCAATCTAGCTAGTCCTTCTAGAAAATAGGCAGCAGCAAAGGAGACTAAATGAGTGTAGGCAGAGTTTTAAGAAGCTGTAGTCGCTTCCATGATGTTCCAAACCCCTTAAATCCTGATAAAGAATAACAAGTACCACTCTTTTTTCCAGAGAAGACATTGGTAAATTGAAGGAACTTGTAATGGCAAGTACCATGTAATGAATAAATCAAATACACAAGGAAAACACTCTGTATCAAAGTGTTTAAAAGAGCGGGCTACCTGAAAGAGAAATCCAACTTCCACTTAAACCTATAACGTCTCATTCTAGTTATGCTGTTTCACTCAAGTCAAGAATGTTTTTATAAATGACTCAACAAACAGAACAGATATCCTACTTGTTTAAATCATTGATTTAAAACAATAAAAATCAGTGGCAGCAAAAGCGAAGGCAAAAGAATCAGTTATAGTGCCTGAAATGCAGTTAAGCAATGCTGTCCAAGCAAGAGTTTTTACTTGCAACATAAAAAAATAAAAAAAGAGTGCTTTTTCTGAAAATGAAATTAGTATTAAATAGTAGCATACCGATGGATTAGGAGCATGGACAGCAGCATAAGTCATGGCACTTTCCTCTGCTCTCTCTAACATGACAACGCATTCTCCAAAGCCAGAATCCTCTCGTGTTTGGGAATCCGAAGAAGGACGAACTACCACAAGTAGATGACAAACTCATTGCTCAAGCTTCATTTGTCACATATATCCCGTCCTTCTTATGAGTTGCCGCGTACAATGCTCTCCAACTCACAGTCAAGCCAGTCTCCAATTCCTATCATTTTCATCAATTATATACAATTGAAAACAGAAATTCGAATATAAAAAAAGACATTAATATCATATTATTAGCAAATATATCGAAGGAATGTTCCTTAAAAAAGGTATTAATTGGTATATAATAAGGGGATTACAACAAGTGACTTCTTAGCTTTGCTCATAATTTAACCTTGACAACAATGTGAAGCCTTCAAATTGTAATTCTATACGCCCAAATTAGGTGCAGTAATAAAAAATAAATTACCTAGTATCTTATGAGTTGCTACCTAATTGGCCGCGCATTCGAATACCATAATTAAAACATGCCTAGAAAAACTCAAGTATGTTCACTCCCTATCTATATCACCAAAATTTTAAGGATTCACATTTTAAAATGTCGTCAAGTGATAATAAAAAATGTCACTAATCGTCCTCTTTTTTCAAAATAAAAAGGAATTTCATTAAAAATAAAAATTGGCTAATGGAACTTACATCTTGAAGAGCTTCTGAGATCTAATAATTTCTACAATCTTCTTGGTAATTGAAATTTCAACTTGAGTTTAGCTCCTGATCATTATAGATGTTTGAAAGAATTACATCTTTGTTGACAGAGATCTTCTCCACCGGATTGTGGCTTTAAAATGTTGTTAGGTGATAAATCTTGAGCAAATCAAAGATGTCACTAATTGAAATATTAAAAACAAAAAAAAGGATTTCATTAAGAAAAAAAAAAAAGAGGGCGAACGGAACTTCCATCTTGAAGACGTTTCAGATCTAGTTTCGCAAAAGAAATTTCTATGATCTTCTTGCTAATTGAAATTTCAACGAGTCTAGCTCCTGATCATCATAGATGTTAGAAAAGCATCCTTGTTGACGGAGATTTTTTCCATAATGTTGTCAGGTGATAAATCTTGATCAAATCAAAGATGTCACTAATCGTAATCCCCTTTTTTATTTTAAAGAGAGATTTCATTAAAAAAAAAAAAAATTGGCCAACGAAACTTACATCTTGAAGAGGTTTTAGATCTAGTATTGCCAACGAAGTTTCTACGATCTTCTTGCTAATTGAAATTTCAACTGGAATCTAGCTCTTGATCATCATAGATGTTTGAAAGAGGTCTTTTGTTGATGGAGATTTTCTCCACCGGATTGTAGCTTTAAAATGTTGTCAGGTGATAAATCTTGAGCAAATCAAATATGTTACTAATCATAATCCCCATTTAAATTTTTCAAAGATAAAAAGAGATTTCATTAAAAAAAAAAAAAATGGCCAATGGAACTTACATAATTGAAGAGGTTTCAGATCTAGTATCGCGAAAGAAATTTCTACGATCTTCTTGCTAATTGAAATTTCAACTCGATTCTAGCTCCTGATCATCATAGATGTTTGAAATAACGTATTTGTTTGCTCCTTTGATATTATGGATTCAAAACTCTAGCAATAGATGTGATCAGTTGAACAAATACAAATACAAATAAACAATTAAAAAAATTACATAACCCTATTAGATCTACAATGAAAAAGGTCAGATCTGAAGCAAAACCACACCTTAGGCCCCAGATCTACCATCAAATTGATAAGATCTGAAGTCAATTTATTTAAAAGTTTGAAAATAAAAATAAAATAAAATAAAAGTAAGGAAGCAAAGGTAGGGAGGGCTACCAACAAGAAGAGTATGGGTGTTCACCGATCGGGTACAGTCGGATTGGAGGCCATTTGCCAACCGACCAACCACCGTTGGGTGGGAATTTTCCCTACTTGTTATCGACCAATTGTTCAAGGGAACTGGTGGTTTCAGTTCCACACAGACTAGGTTGGCTCGGGCGGGTTGAGCGGGTATGATGTTTGCTACTTGTTTTATTATTATTATTTTTTTTTTCATGAAAGCAGATAACATAGAATAAAAATGTCATCTTTGACTACCATGGCTATTGAGAAATAGAGAGAATAGTAGATCAATGGATAGGAAGAAGAGAGAAGTTAGTAAGTTGAGACTTGATGAGATAGAGAAATGTGAAATGGAAATTTGATAGAGAGGGGAAAAATCCCATAGGAGAAGGAGAACAATGAAAATGAGAGAGAAGAAGTGAAAAATTCGAGGGAGAACATTGAAATGTGGGAGAGAAGAAATGGAAATATATGGAAAGATGAGAGAAAAAAAGTGCAAAAATCCAAAAATTTAAAGGACTAAGTGGGGAAGAGAGATAAAATTTAAAAGAAAATATGAGAATTTGAAATTATGTAGACATAAAATTACGTGCAAGGCAAAAAAGTCAAAAATTTGTATGCATAATTATTGTTTAGTCAAGTTTGGTTTCTGTTGATTTTTCTAAGCTAAAATCGAACTAGCTTAAACCAATTCACCCAATGTCAATCGTTCGATCTTGCCCATGTGCCATCTAGAACCGTCTGATTTGCTTGTATTTTGTCGGTTTTGGGTGGGTTTTGATGGGTTTACCGGGTTATGAACAGCCCTAAAGAAGAGGGCCAGCAGCCTCAAAAATCACTGCAAGCAAAGGATCTCAAAAGGAAATACAGAGAGGATAGATGGCTAGGCAATAGCCATAGGGTTGGCGTTACTAATTGCAATCCCCCTTTTTGTAACTCAAGAAATACATGTTTTCTGGAAGATTCTTCACATGTATTTGCTAGGTAGTGAAGTATTAATTATAGAACTAGTCAGAAAAGTCTTTAATTATTAGAAAACTAGAAGGAAATCAGACATCAAAATATCTGAGAAAGTGTTAGTGTACCAAATAGATTAAAAACTTCACGGTGAAATGAAGGGATAACCATATAATTTAGTATATACAGAAAACAACTAAAACTATACTATGGTTTCATTAGAAAATCTAAGGCATCTTCCTGTTCAAGTAATGAGAAAGCTAATCATTTATGTATTTGCACCTATATTCAATCTATCCACAGCCTATATCACAATAGAGCCAATGTTCATATGTCATTCCCTCCTGTCAAATCAGCAAGTATGAATGAAATGTATAGAAGACTCCCAATCTCGACCAGCATATGCAAATTCTAAAGAAGTCTAAGCAAACATGCTTCTATTTTTTTGCCCCTTTATAAATTATCTTCAAGCCAGGCATCTATTGCTTGTAACACCATGGTGTTTTAAAGATACAATTTTTTTTGTTGTCTTCAAGCTTTTGATCTACTGTACTAAAAGGAGACTCTGTATTAAAGTCTGTATATAGAAATTGAAGGCTCTGATTTATAACCCCAAACTCTTGATCTTGCACTTCTGTCAGTGCTGTCTTAAGTCTTGAACCAGGTACTTATAGTTTTCTTTCTAAATTGTCATGTTAATTACAGTTAGGACCTAAATCAGTTCTTATATTCTTAGGAAGGCTTTACAAGCTCTATCTTTTCTTTTAATTAAAGCTCTGTTCCAGTCATGTGAGATTTGTTTGGTGCATCATGATTAGAATTCAGATAGAATTTTTATACGACTTTCATCTTTAATCCTTAGACCAGCACACAAGAAATTTTTTTTCCCAGGCAGACTTTAAAATTATTTTCATACGGTTTTAAATCATTGCATTTACAGACGAATAATGCCGAAATAATTCTTGGTATTGACTCTGATTTGTAAAAGTATGGAATATTAGTAGCCTAATGCAGAATTTATGTTTGACCAGGTTATGCTCTTGAAAGGCAGGGTTATACCTAGTTAAAAACTGTGGAAGAAAGAAAAATAACTGATTATGCCTAATTTTTCATTGTTTTGTTTGGTATTGTTAGTTTTATTGTGTGTATGGTTATAGTTGTTTGATAAATATAAGAGAGATAAATGAGTAGTAGTTGAAGGAAAAAGTTTTGTTATTGAAGAGAAGTGGGTACAACCGTACAAGGCTGAGGTCTTGTTTCTTTTTCACTCTATTTTACCCACATATACATGCATTTTTATAGGCAAGTATAACCGACTATGTAAGTCAGTTTTCTATTCTTTTCTCAAGTCGGTTTACAGCTGTGCTTTAACTCTAGAATTTTCTTTTAATTTCTGTTCTTACAAATCGGTGATGAAGTTGGTTGAAAGAAGATGCTAGCAGCTTGGTGTTGTTTCTAGAGAAATGTATAAAGGTGTGCTATGTTTAACAAGAGTACCAATCTGAGATATCTATCTCTGATAAGTTTGACTGGTATAATCATAAATATTATAAAACACAGGGTTTATTTTATTATTTAATCCGCTTACACGAGCCCTGCTTGTTGATGGTATATGTTTATGAATGATGAAATACATCAATCAGGCACAAAAATGTAAGCAATGAGCTATTGCCTTTGCTGCGGCACTTTATTAGCAGCTCCTTTTGTTTACTTCTACTTCAGCTTCTGGATATTGAAATTGATAACATGCTCCTTCCAACTCTTGTTATCCAGATACAGTTCATAAAAACTTACTTCTCCACTTGATCTTACAGTTAAGGCAGCAGAACTCCTAGTGCCATAAAGACCCTGCAATATAGAGATTGATTATTAATACATTAAATGTCTCTTGGATTTTGACTGGAATGTATATATAGCAACAAATTAATATTTACCAGTGGCGTCTCTACTTCGACAAAAATGGAGCTTAAACTGAATTCCCAATCAAGAGAACAGATATGAGGTAATATGCTTTCCTCAGCTTTAACTGTGTCCTTCATTAGTTTCTGAATTATCTCCTTCGTAGGTATTTCTCCTTTACCATATTTACTGAGCTGTTCTTTGAAGCCGAGTCCAAGGCGCTGAGCCTGCAGTAAGGAGAGGTAAAAATTTGGCTATTTTAATTGGAAAACTTTCAAACCAAGTAAACCAGAAATGAAACTATGTGATTTTTGAGGAGATAAGTATGAACTTTTTTTTGTTCAACAAGTCGTTTTGGACATTAACATTAAAATGTCCGTATCTAATTATCAAAATATATTCATACTTTAGAGTTAAGTATGAATGAATTACCAGAAACCACTTTTGGTTAACTATAAGAAGAGCAATAGACTGTTTTCCTAGGAGCTAATTTTGACTTTTTAGACCATGAAAAAAACTTGGTGAAAAGTGGGACTG
The DNA here is from genome assembly GCA_003255065.1 of Cercis canadensis. NCBI lineage: Eukaryota > Viridiplantae > Streptophyta > Magnoliopsida > Fabales > Fabaceae > Cercis > Cercis canadensis. The sequence continues at coordinate 1,785,700 of QAOA01003368.1, read as the reverse complement.
GTTCACAATCTACATACAAGTTCTCTTGTTACTTTGTTTTCTTGTCCTCAGTTTAGCAAAACACCAATCCTTGGAAGGAGGCAGCAGTTACTGAATTACATATACGCACAATGGATATCTCTAACATTTTCTATTGTTAATTGATCCCCCTTTCCCATCGTCTTCCCAAAAGAAATACGTTTTTAATTTCTTTGTTTGTTGTGAATGTAGACCTTTTAAGAATCAAGTCAATCTAATCCCCGCGTATGCCCATGTGAGATTCTTAGGTATTCCAAGAGTATCTACACACAAGTGGGACTTACTTTTATATAAGTGTGGAGTAGATACTCTCAGAGTATCTAAGAATTTTCAGCCTTCAAGGGCTATGTCAAGCGTAAGAAGTAAGGTACAACTTTATGCTAAGGTGTACAACTTGTGACTGTTGCAATAGAATAAATGGTGCAAGCGCAAGAAGTAGGGACGTATAAGGACCTTATGCCAGGGAGAGTCCAGATTAGCATTTGAGAGTACATGCAGCCCTGGAGAAACCTCTTGAATTGTAATGGCTTGTCCTTTGGGCCTATTAGATAGGTACAGCATGGATTTGGATGAAATGTCGACCACAATTAAGTTGAAGCCATTGTAAGAATGAGCCTCCTCCTTTAGTCCCTCTGCAAATTCCTTGGGACTCTTGCTGCTCTGCATTGTTTATCCAAAAGAACAAGGAAAAGAAACATCAATAATCAAATTGAAAGTTTGAGCAATTATGTTGATACTCATGTTGTATATATACAAAAATGTTAGTTAAATACTGTTGTACATATGTATACCTTAAGGAAAAGGACTGGCAAGTCTCCACGGCTTTTCGCCTCCGGGAGAGTATGTAGCTCTAAAACATTTGTAAGAAAAGCCACTCTCCCTTGTTTGGAACAGGCCAACCATGTTCCTCCGGCGAGCTCGTCTCTTCCGCCCAATATATCACAACCTTCCCACCATGACACTTCCTTTGTAGGCCTTCAACCACCAAACAATCACACATAAATATATGCAACAATATTCAAACACCTTTTTTTAAAAAAAAATCTAAAATAATGGCTCTCAATATAAAATTGAGAAGATTAATTAGAAGAACTTGCCTGTTGTGATACTCATCCCTGTTGTTCAAAAGAAGCAAAGGGTAGAGTGGGTGGGCTTGCCAAAGAAAAATGACTATGCACATTTTGGTGAGACTGAAAAGGTTATGAAGAGGGGTGAACCTTTTGTAAGTGCCAAAACTGATATTTAAAGGAATCAAAAGCTATTACTATCAGTGATGGTGCTGATAAAGTATCTTGCAATGACTTTATAGATGAAATAAATAGGCAAGTATCATCCATCTGGTTTTGTCATTAAAACAAGTAGCTAATTCCAGCCCAGAACCGCTTTTATGAGTGAGGTGGGAAATAGAACTTGGGACTATACCTTGCGAGCAACAAAACAGATAAGTCTGGTAACATTTCATATTCTTCTAACTACTATTGTATTTATCTAGCTACTTAATTGTTTTTGGCCGATCCCGAGTATAAATATAACAGCTGAGCTCAAAAGGTACTAGTTAACGTAAGTTTGGTACCATTGTTAGCTACATGCAAGTTCTTTCTTTTTGGGTTATTTCTTCTACCTTTTGTTGCAGTTTTGGCCTTTGAAAACTTTTTCTTAATTGGCTGGTTTTAACACTTATGTTTAATACTCACCATATAATTTTCTCAAAGCTCAAAACTAAGTCTTATAATCTCTCCTATACTTAGAATTCGTTATTTGATCTTCTAATGTCTTTAGCATAGGATTTGTCAATGAGTTTCGATTCAAGTAAATTGCAAAGTTTGTTTACTATTACTAATTTATGTCATGGACAACTATGGGATTTATTAAAAAAAAACATGGTTCTTTTCTATATGAATTAAAACATGATATATGAAGGTAGAGTTTTTAGTTATGTATCTTGTCAATACATAAATAACTATTACTTGTTGTATTTGAGGGGATTCCAATCAAGGAAAAATTGTGAAGAGACCAGCTTTATGATTGGGAATACACTCTATTGCACTAGTACTCTTTCTCAAGGGAGATCTCTAAATTAATCAAATCGTATTGTGTGCTTGTGTATTTCAATAAGTTAATTTGGCCCCCACTTTGTTCAATAATTTTGATAATCTATTTTTCAATGTTTTGTGCTCTAGTTAGGGTGTTAAGAAATATAATAAATGTGATATTCGCTCCAACAATTAACCAAACCAGAACCTAAACAAATTAAAACAAAAGGTAAGATTAAGAAGATGAAAATATTATCGAACAGGTTGGAAGGGGAAAGGGTGAGCAAGTACATAAAGCAACTCTACTAAACATGTGCTTGGTTGGTTTGATGACCATATACTTATAGTCTTGGCCCCTATCTAGCAATTTCTAATTTATCGGTGATAGGATTCATAAATTCAAAAACTAAAAGAAAGGTGGAGATTAAACCGTTGAAGTAGGTAGCTCAATTATATGTCAAGGTTAGGCCACATTACTTCAAATACGCAGTCTCCCATTATGCCTGCTCTTTAAGGCCATTGGAAATTCAAGAATCAAGAGAGAAAGTGGAAAAGAACCGGCGATTACATCTCTCCCAATAATTCATGCAGCATGTCTAACCAATATTGAGGCTTGTAATTGCTCGGTGTGAGCGGTGGCACGAAACTTTGATGAACTCTCAGCTTGCCCTGTTAATCTGCAGGGCGATTAACATGTGCTCTTGTTGGTTGGAATTATAATTATTGAACATGCAGAACTGAACAAACACATTACAGGTCTTATAGCACCTACTCTAGTCATAGAAACCGAAGTGATTGGTGTAAAAGATTTTATCTTAGTCATGTACTCCCGTATCGTTTCCTAACGAATTGTGCTATTTTGTAATTAACTAATACATACAAGGCCTCCTGTCGTGACTTTTATAATGAAATATTTTTCTGTTTCATTCTCTAGCTGTCTGAACATGATATATGCAATGTACTCTTAACTAAATCATGTGACCTTCCTTCACGATCATGGATATGTTGTAGTTTTACTAAAGGGCAGTCTCCTATTTCGGTCAGGCAAAATCTTCAGTTCCACCCTTTATATATATATATATGGTCCAGCATTCATGTTGGGTACGAAAACAAAACTGAAAATTTCCAAATCTTCTGCGTATTCACATGCGACTCCGAGGGTTGAGAAGTTTAGGGTTGGTTACACAAGGTAGACTAGTGGTCCATCTAGATTGGTATGAGAAGATGCAGAACGGCAATGCATGCCTCGCCCAATCNTATATATATATATATGGTCCAGCATTCATGTTGGGTACGAAAACAAAACTGAAAATTTCCAAATCTTTTGCGTATTCACATGCGACTCCGAGGGTTGAGAAGTTTAGGGTTGGTTACACAAGGTAGACTAGTGGTCCATCTAGATTGGTATGAGAAGATGCAGAACGGCAATGCATGCCTCGCCCAATCAAAGAGCGTGAGCTTTGAACCTATACTTTAATTGAAGAGAAGAGCTGATTGCATATACTAAGTATTCCTCAATGGCTTGGGTTTTAGTCCTAGCACAGCTTAATTAGTTTCTAAATATTTTATGCCAAAAAAAGGTGGAATGAACGACATGTAATGTCACACCATTTAAAGTCAAGTCTCGATCTAATTTTTAGTAAACTATGTATAAATTTAAATAAGTCTAGTTAAATTTCACTATTGATAAATGTGCAATGTAGAATACTGCCATATAAAATATTTATAAATAGCATGAGTCTTAAAAAAATTGGAGCTAATTGCATACTAAGAATCACATACAATGTCACACTATTTAAATACAAGTTTTATCACATCAAATTTTAGTTGACCTCGTAAGAATTTAAGTAAATCTAATTAGATTCTACTACTGACAAATGTACAATGTCAAATAGTGCCAAATAAAATATTTATAAATAGTATGAGTCTTGAAAGAATGGAAACATTCCAATGAGAGTACATTGCATAATGCGTGANCTACTACTGACAAATGTACAATGTCAAATAGTGCCAAATAAAATATTTATAAATAGTATGAGTCTTGAAAGAATGGAAACATTCCAATGAGAGTACATTGCAGAATGCGTGAGGAACCGTGGAACACAAGTAAACATCTCTTGATCATAGTAATTAGTGTGCAATACAACTTTGGGGAACCCAACTACAGAATTCAGACAGCAGAGACCTTGCTGAGAATGCAATAAAGAAGAGGTTAATGGAAAGTGATTGATTTCAAGAATTAGGCCCATTTGTATTATGCACTCATCACAGGAACTCCCTGTTTGTAACTCTTCTTCCCACCATTGGCTGCCTCCCATCCCTAACTCGCCTGACCAAAATATCATCTATCTATCTATATTGTCATGTTGAATTTGTTTAAAAATAATAATAATATACTGTTTAAAATGTCAAGTTTTGTCCAACAGATAAAAACTTCCATGATAACAATGAAACTATATATAATCTATTATCTTAATTATAATTTTCCTCAGATATTAAAAAACTTGACATATTACATATTAACATATATATCGAATTGGCCAATAGCACTCTATCAATCAAATAGAAAAAGCTATTCGTCAAAACAGAATTTGTTGAAAACAAATTCTTTTTGGTACATAATGGCATGAAAGATAAAACTTAAGATTTTCTATAAATTACTAATTTTTTTTACTATTAAATCATACCTAATAACCTAAAAAAAACCAATTCTAAGTGATAACAAGTAGCAATAAGTACCGCCTGCCATTGATTTGAAAAGCACTACTGAAGTCATATTTATTAGCATTTGCTACATTGATTTCATAGAAGAACTTGGTCAATTTTTTCGTCATAAATAATTTAAATTAGAGTTTAAATATAATAAAATGTTTGAACTCATTTAAAAACCTTGGATTTTGCTCAATTAAACTCGTCAAATCCACCATAATTTCTTGACAAATCCTTTGATTTCAGCTTAGATTGTAATAAACCCTTGAAGCTCTTGGTGGTGACTTGTGAGATATTTGGATTGGGCCATTGAGGCTAGGTTGCCTCAATATAACACCACTTATGAAGAAAGAACATATTGCATCAGTTATTAGATGCCTGCATTCAAAATATGGATCCCTATAAGACTGAAAGAATAATCCAGTAATTAAAGCCATTTGAACATGGTAGCAGGACAAATTGAAAAGGGATTTTTCTTCACTTCCTAAGCTGTGATGGGTCTCAATTCAAAAACTTCCTATTCATCTGATCAATAGGCACTCTTGTAGGAAAGTCTTGAAGAACAAAGTGTATAGAAGAGGGAGAGGATGTACTAAAATGAGTTTGGAAATAGTTAATCATCAAATCAGCAATGGACCCGCGTCCAATACATTATCGCCTTTCTTCATCATGTAATTCTCTCAAAGAACTTTTCTGCGTGCAACAAATAGTTTTTACATGAAATAGGGAATGTTAGGGGTTGGAAAGAACTTCTTTCTTATGATGGTGATGATACCCGAATAAAAGCATTATTCTTATTACAGTAAAAGGATAGTATTTTTACCTTCTCCTCAAAGTCTCGTGAAATCACTTACTCACACACTCTCTATACTCTCTAGCTCGGGTCGCCTCTCTTAAACCGACCTATTATCTCTCTCCCATTACCGAGCTGACTTGAGGGTTGGAGGAGGCCAGAGCTCTGACGGTATTTTTCTCTTTGCAGGTCACTGGACTACCCGTCTTTAACATAGGGAAAACAAGTTTTAATTAAATCTGCTATTCCTATTTATAGCATGCCATGTTTCAAATTGCCTGATAATGTTTGCAATGAGGGCAATCAGAAGACAGAAGAAGCATCTGTTGGGTAAACTGCTAGAAACTGTGCTTAATACGTAAAAAATGGGGTGCTCTGGGTATTATTTAAGTCTTTAAGACTCTTCAATTAGCCAAGTTGACTAAGGGATGGAAGATTATCACACATATGAGCTAGCTGTTCTATCTGCAAGGAAGGTAATTAAGGTGGATCTTGTAGTTCAATGTCTAGACCAAATGATTTTATCTGCGTTGTAATCCTGATGAAGGAACATACAATGCTATTGCTATGCTTTTGTGAGGAGGGGAAAGTTCAAGAGGCATTCTTCATAATTCAAGTTTGGGTAATAAACAAAACCCATCTATGCATGACTTGTACAAGAGTGTGATTTCAAGCTTGTGCAGGAAAGGGAACACACATCCGGCCTTTCAGCTATTATATGAAATGACAAAGTATGAATTTAATCTAAATTCTTATACTTTTTAGGCTTTTATTAGGGAGGGAATGTTAGATGGAGCTCTTGAGATATTTAAGATATTCAAGGTACTAGCACTTGCTACCATATATGATAAGCATTAAAGAGTGGAAAAAGTAAGGCAAGCTCTCAATAGCTAGTACGCACTTGTTTCTGCAATGTCCAAAGTCAAAGGCACTTTGATAAGCTTCTCTTCAACAGCAAGGCCTTTGGTCTTGCCTCACAATTATTCAATGCATGAATGGTGGACAAATTTTCAGAATTCACTGGATTAGGAGCATGAGAAGATGGGATGCTAGAACTCAATGGTTGCATTTATATTTATGACAGATATATATGGCTTGCAAAGAATTAATGTTCAAGTTTTCTGACCAATACGGTATTGATGTTATAGAAATTTCTAGCAAAGCTGTTTAGTGTTAGAAAAAGTGTTTGAGTGAGGTTCATCAATTAGTTTCTTCTCTTTTAAATACCTTCCTGATGTAAGCAAGTGTGGTTGGGTCTCTTTGTTTTAGTTTTGGTTAACAGGTTGAGGTACTTTCCTGATTCCCCTCATGCTTGAGTTTTGGCTGAGTTACTTTTCTCTTTTTGGTCATCCATTGGTTGAGGTACTTTCCCTCTTGGTTGTACTCAATTAATTTTCTCATCATAAAATTACTTCCTAAAAAAAATTATACTGCAAAATTAAAGTATAAAAAATAGGTGTAAACTCACATAAAAGTTTCTCTAAAAAATAAATTATTATAAATATTTACAGTTAATATTTTATTATGAAACCCTTTTTGGTAAATTCACAATCAAAATTAATTTTCCTTAATACTATATTATCTAATAAAACTAATTCCTATAAAATTTCTTTTAAAATAATATAATTACTTAAGAAAAGAAAAGGAAAATTGCTACTGAGAAGGAAGGTACAAAGGCAACAACGCCCAGTTCAGGGGGGAAAAAGTCGTAATTCCATTCCACGCGCTATAGACAGTTACGTGAATCCCACTCCCGCAATAGAAAGCAACAAACTACAAACCAGAATATCGATAATTTTATTATATTATTATTTTTTAATAAAACAGAAGAGAAAAAAAGTTCCGTTTGGGGAGCGACAAAAGAGGAGGAAACAATGGGCGATGTATCTGAAACGATGACGAAGAAGAAGAAGAAGGGACGCCCATCTCTTTTGGATCTCCAAAAGCGCTCTCTTAAAAATCAGCAACAGCAAGAATACGAGCAACAAAAGCCGAATTTAATCAATTCCTATTCTAACCAAAACCGTCGACCCACCCGCCGAAACCCTGTTCCCGACTTCACGCAATCGGCTCCGAATAGAATTGCCGGTGATGACAAAAACGGCGACGACGACGACGATGAGCGAAAACAGAAGAAACTTAAACTCCTTGTTGGTTTGAATTCCCATCACCATTATCCCACATTGTCACCAAATCCTTTGCAATTTGATTCGGTTCCTTTTGCCGCTGATTGGAACAACGACGACGGCGACGATCCCGATGCGACCCTCAAGAGGCGTAAAATTAATGTCGTCTATCACGGATCAAACGAAACGGTGATCATCAGCTTGCATTTTATTTCTTAAATTAATCTACCCAAAACTTTCGATTATTTTTCTTGGTTTTTTGAGGCGATTTGTGGGGTCTTTCGAACAAAAAAGGAATTTTAATTCTTATGGGATTTCGCGCCTATTATGAAGTTTAATGGTGAACTCGTTGAATTGGAAGTTGGTGTAAGCGTTTGACTGGTCAAGTTTCAATATTTTTTTATTTTGGGGAAAATTTGGGTGGGGGCTCTCTATTTTTTTTTTTTCCCTTGATTTAAATCTTTCAATATGTATGCATTCCTTATTGGCTGTACTAAATCTAGCCCTCGTCTACACCTAGAATGCACAGATATACCCAAAAGCTTCAATTTGTCTTATCTTTAAAGTGTTCTGAGTGTTTTTTTTAAAAAAAATTTTCCTTCCCCACATGTGTTCCAATCCAGCTGCTGCTTGTAGCTTTTTACTGTTCATTTTCGATTCTCTTTCTCAAAAAATTATAAAATCGCGTACGTCCATTTTACATTTTATCGATATTGATATTTTCTGGTATTGGATATGGGACTTGTTCTGCAGAGTGAAAAGGTTCCGAAAGCGACAGACAGTAAACATGGTATGAAATTATCAATCATTTCTCAATTGCTGCTATGAAGGTGTGGTGGGGGAATATTAATGGTGATTTTAGTATTATGTGTTGGCAGGTTCGCAGGGAGAGTCCGGTCCCACAACACCTTTGCCGGACAAAAAGCTCTTGCTGTTTATACTTGATAGGCTTCAAAAGTGTGTATTATAGTTTCTTTCTTTCTTTTGGTTTTTTTTTTTGTTTTTTGTTGGGTTTTTTTCGCTCAGTGGATATTTGATTGGTTATCCAATTATATTGCAGAAAGGACACCCACGGGGTATTCTCAGAGCCTGTGGATCCGGAAGAGGTGCATTTTTTGTGATATGCATAATATTTGAGTACTGGATTACCATTACTTTGAGTTGATGATAAAGAAATTTTCTTGCTACAGCTTCCTGATTATCATGATCTCATTGCACACCCAATGGATTTTGGAACAGTGAGGAAGAAATTGGATGCGGGAGTTTATACCAACTTAGAACAATTTGAGGTTGGTGGTACACGTTGTATCTGGCTTTTTAGAACACGTGTAATTTGTTTCTGAGATCAAAGTATTTGTTAACTGGTTCACTGTATGTTTTATGCTGTTTGAACTTTCTTTTCATTTCTATTTATGATTTTTGAATTGACTTAGGGAATTGGTTGAGGAATAGTTGCTCTCTCTCTTCAATCATTCTCACTGTGAACTCTGATTCATGCATTAAACTGACTGTAAAACTTTGTTTTCTCTTTCTTGTCTTGATCTTATAGTAGAGATATTGTTGGTTCCTCTGGATGAAAACAGCATAAACAAAAGAACTATAACTAATGCTGTATTGTATGATAACATACGCATTTACAGAAAAAATTGTAATCTTTGGTCAGACAAATGCAAGAAAGTACCCCCTCTCATCTTTCTTCCGCTAATGCTTGAGGAACATTGTTTCATTCCTCTGTTTTCTCACCTTGAATGCAAGTATGGCATAGTTCTATTGATTTGTGGCTATTGTATGCTTGGAAGTTGTCCAATAAGTCAGTAGATTAGGTACTAAGAGGATTTTGGGAATGCAATGCTTTAGGGAAGATCAGAAAAAATCTTAAGTTACAAAGTTTCATATATTACAAAATGGAAAATTTTGGCTTTCAGTTGAGGACGAGAGCAAGCAGAAGAAAGAATCAGTAAGGAAAGGCATTAAGGAATCTATATGTTTTTTTATCTGATTTATGATGTATCCCAGTTTCCTAAAGTATCAACAGCATTTTACACATTTAGTTGCATTGATTAAGGACCATCATTTTTTATATGTTATTCATTCGGTGACATTAAATTATTCCCCTGTCATTTCCTTGTTGATCTGTCATCATTACAAATCCAGGAGATGAATCTATGAGTTGGTGTGCTGCCCTTTTGTGACACTGACATGTAAGGTTTTGGGTATAGTTTACATTTATGGTATTATACCAGAATTATTCTTAGCAATGCAACTAGCCTTCATGATACGTCAGGCTATCCAGTATGATGGTGTAGATTTCATGTACTATTCATTGATGCCTGGGTAAAATTGTTTCTTGTTGGTTGAATGGAATTGAAACTCACTGCTGCTTCATTCTTGCAGAAAGATGTATTCTTGATATGCTCAAATGCAATGCAATATAATGCACCAGATACTATTTACTATCGACAGGTTTGGCCAATTTTGGAGTTATACAGTATAGTTTCCTTCCTTCTTTTACATGTCTTGTGTCTGTTGTGATGTGAAGAGAATCTTTTCTAGGCTCGTTCCATGCAAGAGATGGCAGGGAAGGACTTTACAAATTTGAGACAAGATAGTGATGATAGTGAACCACAACCAAAAGTTGTGCGGAGAGGCAGGCCACCAGGCAAGAGCACTAGAAAGTCAATGGGCATGTCTCCTTCTGAGCATGTTGGTCCTGAGTCTTCCTCAGATGCAACTCTTGCTTCTGCAGGCGATAATGCCTGTGGGTCCAATGTTTATAATCTAAGAAAAGGAATAAACAAGTTCCATCCTGCAGAGTCATCAGCTAGGGCTTCCCACAATAATTTTAGCAATGGAAGTTATACTAGTTGGTTGTCTGAATGGGAGAATGAATTTCCAGGTCAGTATCTTTACCTAAATGTTTCTTGTGTTTTTCCCATTCTTCTGAGTTCAAATAAGAGCAACTCATGTCTTCATTTATTTTTGGCTTGCAGCTTCTGTTTTAAAAGCTGTTTTAAGGTATGGAAAGAAGCAACTTATGGTTGATGAGACCAGGCGTGACACTTACAAGAATCCAGTGACTTCCGGGAATGAACCACCAGTATCGATCTCTGTTGATGAAGAATTTAAGCAACTTCTTGCTGTAGGTCTTTTTCTCTTTTTCCAATTTTCCTCAATCTGAGTCTGAAAACCTGAAAACACAGAAGTTTTTGTTCATGATAGTTTGATTTCCTATAAAAAGATGATAGTTTGAAAATATTGTATACTCTCCTAGTTGATGTAATGTCCACTAATCAATCAGTTTTGGTTATAAAATTTACTTTCCCTTCTATTTTTATTAAACCAGGTAGGTTTACATGTGGAGCACAGCTATGCAAGAAGCCTAGCCTGTTTTGCTGCAGATCTTGGTCCCGTTGTCTGGAACATTGCTGCAAGGAAAATAAGAAGTGTTTTACCAACAGGACATGGTTTTGGTCGTGGTTGGGTATCAGATGATGAGGAGTCACAGAGGCAACACTTAACATTTTGTGGTGAGGAGAGATCTGTAGACCCTCGTTTACCAGATGATTATACAAATAGATTCACTTCTCCATCTGGCTCATTCCCTGTAGCAAATAGATCTTCCTTGCAAAGTAGAGACATGGTATTAACTAGAGGATTGAATTCTCAAAGTGAGTTGAATTCGCTCAATAGTGTTGGTAGTGGCATTGAATCCATGACTCCTTTGAGGATTCAGCAGGAACCTAAGGTTCACTCTAATGATATTTATTGTTCAGATGGTCAGTTAGCTCCAAATTTTTCATCTCAAACGAGGATAGTAAGACTTTCTGACTTAACCGGGAAGCCCAGTTCTAGCGATCAAATGCTTGACATGGATCCAGCCAACAACGTTAGCACCTTCTTGGCGCCTTCAAATATGAATCCACCGCTCAAAGCCCAGTTCCTAAATAATTTGAGTCAATCAGGTTCTAATTATTTATTGGCCGAAGAATCTGGCTCTGAGTTGCAAATATATTCCCAAGGGCTTACTGGAAAATCATCTTGGCAAGGATTGGCAGTGCCCACTAAACAGAATGCTTTGTCATTTGCTAATTGCTTGAATGGGGAGATTGGAGCAACAAATTCATCTAGTTCCAATGTGGAAACTGTTTCTCAGCTGCAGCCAAATTTGGCATTACAGCTCTGATGATGGAATGATTATTTTCCCCTTATTTGCTTTAGGTTTTGAAGCTTCCTTAGGCAGAGAGAAAAAGGACATGGGCTCTTTTCTTTTTTTCTTTTTTCTTTTTTTTCAGTTTTTTACTTCATAATGGAGATTGGCTCCTGCACTATAGCTCAAAGTGGCGCTTCTATTGCAGTTTTATACGCATTTGTACAGTTAATCATTGAATGTTCAACACCATAGAATCATTTTCTTTTGATGAAACCATGGTTTGCAAGATGATTATAGGAGATTCTTTAGTTATATATGATATATTGCAAATTGTAGATTATGGAGCTGTGTCACCACATTGTTATTCTTTCTCTGAATAAATTATTGGTTCTTTTCAAAGTCTTTGTTACCTTTTTGTTGTTATGTTTTGTTTGATATGATGACGAGTAAACATGGTGCAAGCTGCTCTAAGAAGAGATTGACACCTGTGCAGTAGTTAATTTGTCTGTATCTGGTGAGATAGTGAAGGGCTATATTTATCTGGTGGATTTTGGTCCTCCTCAGAACAGCGATATCACAAAGCTGATGGAGAAACCATCCTTCTGTTCTTTCCTTCTCCTCTGTGTCTGACTCTTTTCTTCTTTCTTTCAATAATCCAGAAAACCAATCGGACAAGCAGAATGTCTGATTTTCCTTCAAGATTCAGTTTGGTTCTCATGTTCATGATATATAAAATTTTTGCTATTTGGTATTTTTTGATTAGATAACACGTCCATTTGCTTCTAATTTGAGTGAGAAGTAAGGGGAAGTGGATAGTTCAGTCTGTAAATCTAATTATTTGTATATTAGCCTTTACATTTCTGACATTACAATTGAATTGTGCTAGCACAAATTAGCCCTTTGTTGACCCTCTTGATTTCTTATTTCTTTCTCTAGGATCTGCAGAGGAAAGTAAATGATGAAGGCTTGCTCAACAAAGTTTATAAGAATTAGGTGGACTAGGTCTGATTTCTCTTGGGGTGAAAGTAGATTTGCCCTAGAGTTTCTTGAGATATGTATTGTATATACTTAACAAAAGCAGATTCGCACTTAAGTGAAAAGTTCACCTTTTGCTAGCTGCTATGTGCATCATTCTCAATTTTGTAGTCATTTTCTGAGGTAAAGGGCTTTTGTTCTTTTCTTCTCGTGTCTGATTTTTATCAGTGGGTTCATAATCTGGTTTTTTTATTTTATTTTTTTTATGTTCTCAAGTGTGGGATTTCATAATAACTTTCCCTAATTGAAGTTTATCATCAAGGACTATCTAAATCTTCATATGGAAAAATCCAGCAGTTACATACCAAAAAATATTTCCTGGTTAATCCTCGAAACCTTTTAGAATACTTAAGTATAACATGGTTTTACTACGGTGTGTTATGCATTGGTTTACCAATCTATTTTTGGAAAAGAAGTCCTTGGATTAACTGTTTAGAGTGTTCTGATTTTTGGTAAATCCTCTCTGGAGCATTTGTTATGCTGGCCAGATTTACTGCTATCTGTCCAGACAAGGTATTGAATGAGTAGATATTCAAGTTGAAGCTAATATCTGTCTCATAGATATAATTTCCAATTTAGCTATTTTCTGAAACATTGTAATTTTGGATTGCCGGTTTAAATTTTGATGCATGCCCAATTTACTGCTGCTGTTTGTTTCAGCAGAAGATGATCATGTGAACATAACAATTAACTCCAAGGGTGGCCAAAAAACTGAAGTATAATGTTTGCCCAGTTAGTTGTTCTCAAAATGATAATTTTCAATGAAATCAATTTTGTTGGGTATACGCAATGATCCAAAGCTTCCAAAATGAGGTAGGATTTTTATCGTCTCTCTGTCAGTTTGGTGTGTACTGTTTTTTTTTTGCTGTACTGATTGCTTACTAGCTTGCTTCCAGTTTGTTACTGTACTTAATCATGATTTTGCCAAACAGTAGCATCCTCAAATTGTAAAAGCCAGAATAGGCACATCTGTTGCATCTGCAATAGAGTAAAGACTATTTTCTTCCTTTTTCCTAATCAAACCCCAAAACAATTTTACTTCAAATCGGCAGTTCGTTTCTTTAGATTGTCAGTTATTGTTGGACTTTTATAATTTCTTTCACCTAATTCTTTGTTAGCACCTTTTTGTATCTGAATGCTATATTTGGTGTAAGGTTGATAGTACCCACAAGATGGGTTAAACAATAAGTATTACAGGGCCTTGCTATTTTAACTGCAGTAATTCAATTTGGTAGTAAATGAAGTGGCTTTGATGTGAAAGAATAGAGTATTGTAGAAGTTTTATGGAAGAATATGATTACATAAACTGTTTGAGCCTTCCTCCCTTTTAATTGTTAATTTGGTTCAAAATGTGGATCTTTTACTCATATATTGATAGTTGTAGAATCTGAAGTGAAATTATCATTACTTGAAGATGAAAATCAACTGCTTCTGATCTTTTTATTTTCAAATTGCTGCTGGTGATTATTCTTAGGATGACTGTGGAGGAGATTTGAAGAAACTAACTGTAAAGTGGGCTCAGAAAGTGTCTAACTATTCATTTCAAGTGTCCCTGTGGCAAAGGCTATAAGATGTTTCTCTCTTGAAACAAGTATTACGAATTGGTTAATGTGACCCTGCTCAAATCTCTTGTATTGAAATTGGGTGGCTGGGCATAAACAGAGGAAACAATGTGTTGCCTTCATGGTCTCATCTCCCTTTTTACAACCCGCGATTGGCATTTGCCTAGAATATATTGTTGTGCAATTTATGAACGCAAGTGCACGTTATCGTTTAACAAGTAATAAAGAGTAAGTAGAGTATCGTCTCATGAGAATTGTTTGTTATTAAGCACTGAAATTATGTTAATCTTAATTTTATCTGAACAAACAATAAATAAGAACAATGACTATTAAACTAGAGAAAAACTAGAAATAAATGGAAAGCAAAAGCAATCAAAGATTGACAATTGAATTAAAGCCTAGAATTTTCAATTTCACCATAACTAATTCAAATTAAATTCCCTATCTTATTAACCTATAACTATTCTCCTAATTAATAGTCAAGAATCCCTAATTTTTCCACTAGCATCTCCCAAGATCTAACAAAACATTTTTAATTGTTAACTCACTATATTTTTATGTGAATTAAAACAACTAAGAATGTATTAAGCTTTGTGAATCTCATGTAGTAACTACACAAACGATGTAGGTAATTAGAAGCATTCATTATGATTAACCAAGAAGTCTCATTCCCGTTTCATTATGACATTCATCATAATGAACTAGGACACATAAATCTCCTTCTTGTTTCATTATGATTAACCAAATATTTAATTAGTTGCCAGTTAATTAGAAGCATTAAACACAATGAAGAACACCCAACTAAGAAAAATAAATCATTGACTAAATTGATAGAAGAATTCAAATCATCATAATTAGGCTATATTGTAGTCCTAAAAAAGGAAATTAGTTCATAACTAAAACAATAAACATCTTAACAATTTTCCTAAACATGAGTTAAGAAAGGAAGAAGAAGAAAAACTCCAATTGGAGCTTAATTCAATGCCGGAGTCGTCTTCTTCTCTACGCCTTACTCTTCTTTCCTTCAATTCTCTCCTCTTGGGAACCTTTTTCTAGTTACAAAATCTCCTATTTACATGTCTTAGACCCATAAGAAAACGTTTTAGCAAAAGAAACATAAAAAATCGGACTTTTTTACCCACACAAGCGCCTAGGCGCTGCAGCTACTGGTCTAGGACAACAAGTTGGGCGCTTAGGCCCTAGAGGTTCTACTTGGGACACTTTTCTTGCATAAATGGGTGCCTAGGATCTCTAGTTGCTGCCTGAACCTCAATTTTTTTCCTTTTCAGTATTTAGGCGTCACCAAATCATAAATACGCGTCATATTCATATTTTTTACACAATAAACACAAAAACATAAAAATAATATCGATAAACTCCTTAAAAACAAACTAAACGTCAAGATAATGGTGTTTAATTCATGGATATAAAATCCACTCCTCATTTTTAACCAAATTGACCAATAAAGTATAGTAGGTGCAAGATTCTATCTCATCATAACGTGGACAAGGTTGTAATTGAATCTCTGTTATATAACCATATTGACCAATAAAGTATAGTAGGTGCAAGATTCTATCTCATCATAAGGTTGTAATTGAACCTGTTGTTATCAGCGAATCCCAAGTAGCAAACCATCATTTCAGAATAAAATGCAATATTGAAGATGAAATATAGCCTGGCAGAATAATTTTATCGGTCACCCAGATCTGACATAAAAACTTTGATCACATTCTCTATCAGCCATATGGGATCTGGGTGAGCGATAGCCAATATGATTGGAGTTAAAATAGAAGCGAAGTTACTATGAGAGATCTAGTAATATGGGGTTTTGATAGTTTAGTAAAGGTCTTTTGTTCGAATTTCTATATCATAATGTAGTCTTAAGAACATAAAAGGTCTTTAGAAACTTCTCTGATTACAATGAAACTTTTATATGTAAATCTGCTTATTTCCTTTAACAGAAGATACGTGACCACCCTGAGGGAATTAAAGAGTCAACATCGGAATTTATCTTTTAGGTTTATGACTTTATGTTGCCTTCCTTTTTTTTCTTTTTCATCTTAAATTCCCCAAGAACTTTGTGATTTGCTATGACTTTATATATAATTGACTGAAACTTGTTTGAAGTAGTAAAGGGAGGGAATAACATCTATCTATGACCAGTGGTAGCCCAGAATAGACATGTCCAACTTGTTAGGAAAGGACCACAACAAGAGAATAAACCACAAGTTTGGAATTGGAAGATACTGAAACAGAACAATTGGGTATCCCTCGTATCTTGATTGCTTTATACTTTACAGTGGAAATAGGCCTTGATGATAAGGATTCCAAGCTTTTACACTACACATGTTCAAGTATATATCAACCAACTTAATCTGCAGTGAATACTGTGGGATCCAAATTGTTATCAACCAAAGGCTTGCAAAGTAGCCATTGCTTCTATTTGCTGGTTATATATATATATATATATAGAAGAGATAAAGTAGTCCAAGTCTAAAAGATACAAAGATTCTATTCTTAGACCAAATAAATTTCTTTAGTGGTCACTTTCATTCCATGGATGATAATAATCATTGATAATTATGGGGTACTTTCGGCTGCCCGTCTTGTAATTCTTTAAAAAAAAAAAAAAATTGGTAGAAGCCTGTATTTTATTTTATAAGATGAAAGATGATATTTGGCCAGGAAAAATTGTCCACATTTTGTTATTAGGATGACGTAGGGGTTATAAACTTAAAATTATTTTTGGATAAATAAATGCTTCCTATAACTTTGTTTTATTTAGCAACACTCTAATAAGATATATAAGATTATAGCATGTAAACGTGAAAAAAGATGAAAAGGGACGTATGCAGGTTCCTTTACAGAACATAACCTTTTAATTTGAGCCGCTATTTTTACTAGTTAGGATGAGATTTACTTGATCATAACGCAACTAACATACAGCTAGCTACATTAAACACCCCTTTGTTTTTCTTTAGAAACAGAAAGAAAAATAGGCAGAAGAAGAAGCAAACAAGTGAAATAATTTATGAAGAACAAAAGTGACAAATTACAGTGTGTGGTGATATATTCAGAATTGTACGATAACCATGATGAGTCATAGGCAGCTCATTTAGTTGGAAGTGGGGATTATGAAGTAAGAGGTTGCAGTTGCAGTTGCCGCCACAAACAGAGAAAAACGCCCAAAAAATCAAAAGGTACTTTTTGTGCGTTTTCTGTCGGATCCATGCACACAGCTAGATTGCACTCTTAGCGTTGCATTTTCTTTTCTACATGCCCGCATGGTACCTGCGCCCGTGAACGTTTTAATTGTACAGATTCTGCCTTAATCACCTCGACAAACCCTGTGCTTTCTACTAATACAATTTCAGATCACGCCTCCAAAACATCACCCACGTGATCATTCATGCTATGCTGCACACAAGACAAATCACAGACAAAGATTGCTTCATGCTTGATTTTGTCAAATTAACTTTTATCCATCTTGCGTTAGTAGAAATATGGTTTTAAATTGCACTTTACAGCTATAATTGTATATATAATATTGCGGTTCGGATATTAGTGCTTACAATTTCCACAAATCAACTATAATAAGTAAGTAATTAGTGGTTTAGCACTTATTATTTCAATTTGAGCAAGAGGCACTACGATAATAAAGAAAACAAAAACATGTCTCTTGTGGGGTGAGGGAATTGATGGCATGTCCAACAATTGCAGTTACATGTGTTTGATCAAATTCCAGGATCCAAAACAGCCCCTGAAATTTAGCATGCCTGTGAGAAGGAATTTGGAGAATGAGTAAAAGATAAAGTTTCTCGATTAAGGGAAAGTTGGCGTGAACTAACTTGGTGTTGTTTCTTACAGATTAAGCGTTAACCTAAAAAAGACAAGTAGCAAATTATAAAGTTTTAAAGAAAACCACGTACAGTATCTATTGATTTTTACAAT
Source organism: Cercis canadensis (assembly GCA_003255065.1). Classification (NCBI taxonomy): domain Eukaryota; kingdom Viridiplantae; phylum Streptophyta; class Magnoliopsida; order Fabales; family Fabaceae; genus Cercis; species Cercis canadensis. The sequence continues at coordinate 1,767,323 of QAOA01003368.1, read as the reverse complement.
TTGTCCCACTGTTTTGCTTGGAAAGCAACAGCTAGACAGCATGAGCAACAAGTATTCACAAGATATATACAGTACTCCCTTCCTCTCACTTCTCCACTAGTATATAAAGGGTACCAATGCTAGTCTCTTTGCTCATATAACTCTTGCTACTCTACTACCATAGAAAAAAAAAAAACAGTCATTATTCTTCTTGTTCTAGTATACATACATATATATATAGAGAGAGAGAGAGAGAGAGAGAATCCATTAAAATGGCGTCAAGCTCGGCTTGGACAGCAAAGCAGAACAAAATGTTTGAGAATGCTTTGGCGACGTTTGACAAGGATAGTCCAGATCGGTGGCAGAAGCTGGCCCGGGCCGTGGGAGGGAAGACGGTGGAGGAAGTGAAGAGGCATTATGAGAAGCTTGTGGAAGATGTGAAGCAGATTGAGGAAGGCCTAGTGCCTCTCCCCAATTACAGAAAGAACATCAAAGCTTACAATTACATGGATGAAGAACAAAGGTACTCAATCTCACTACTTTAACTAATTAATCTCCTTATTGCCATTAACAAATTAACTTTTGCATTCATTTGGATTAATCTTGACAAAAAATAAAATCCACATTATATTTTACACTCTACTCTCCTTTTAATGATAATTAATTGTATCTTTGGGCTCACGTCGCCTTAGTACACTTAAGGGTTTTCTGTGGTACTGGCTTCTGAATTTGAATCTTTGTTAGTTTCAATAAATCTATTTTATTCTTATCACCAGGTCAAATTTTTAAAGTTCACTCTATTTTATTAATTAATGGAATCATTTCACTTAATATTTGGAGGCTATACTTATTTATTTCTTTTGTGGAAGATATTTAGTTTATTTTACTTTGTAATGGTCCAACAAAAAAAAATTACCTTGCTTGGTGCTTGAATTTCCCAACTTTCAAGACACTACTTAATTGTTATATATACAACAAGCAGTATATAACTGCGTGCAATATATTTCTGTATTATAATATGGTCGTTACCATCAATACATATCAATACTATTATTATTATTATTATTATTATTATATCTTTTCTCAAATATGGAGGGAATTTCATTGTGGCTGGGTCTGATAGTGTTATTGTTCATGATGAAGGATCAAGACTCTAAGCCTGCAGTGAAGCATTGCAGCAGCAGAACCAAGCTTTACCAATCAAGTTGGAAAGCCGAAGCATGCACCAAGCTTGGTCCTAAAATAATAAAATCCAATTGTGTCATTTACTTTTCTTTTTTATTTTTATGCTTTTCTACATTNGTCCTAAAATAATAAAATCCAATTGTGTCATTTACTTTTCTTTTTTATTTTTATGTTTTTCTACATTTACAAAGTATCAAAGTTGTAATTAATTATATAAATGTAAAAATGGATTTATCTTAAGGACATATGCCAGCTGGTTTAGGCTAAATTGATGATCATTTTCTGTAAGTTGTTCTTTTCTTATCTTTTGGATTGATATGGATGAGGGAAACTAAAGTTGCAAAACATTGCAAAGGGGATAAAAAGTAGAGCTGCCCCCTCTTCCCCACTAAAAAACATAGAGAGGGAGGCAAGAAATAATTCAATTAAGAAACGTTAAAAGTGTGATTAGGTTGTCGCTTAATTAATTAGTTAATGAAAATGGCACTCCTTGTGTCTAATTACGGCCACCCACCCTAACTTAGATTCATCATTACTGTCTGGAAGGTTTGGGACAGTGAAACCTTCCGGTCCCTATCCAAGGTTGACAAAATCAAATTAGGCACCTGTTAGAAAATTAGGGAAACTATAAAGTGATAAACTCTTGTTATAGTACACAAGCACACACAGGATAATTAATTTAGGGATCTCTTAAAAAAATTGAGGTCCCAAATTTGAATCTTCAAAATACAAAGACAATAGCACTATTTATAGTGAACATTGGAGACTATTCGATAACTCTATTGATTTTAGTACTAACTCATAGCATTTGTCAAAACGGACAAGCCAAAAAGGTTCAATTTTAATCGGGCCTAAAAAATAAGGCCCAAGCCCATATTAGTCCTGTCTAATAATTGGGTTGGCCTGATTTATATTATTTTATTATTTTTTGAATTAAATAATATTTTTAAAATAGAAAAAATTAATAAATATTAAAAAATTGAAAATTAATAATAAGACAAAAAATTAAAAGAAAAAATTTAATTAGCCCATTTAATAATTGGACAGTTGATTTTAGTCGAGCTTTAAAGTTCAAGCACAAATCTAATTTTATACAGACTAAGCCCAATTATTAAACAAGCTGAGCCCTAAATTGACAATGTTACTAACCAAAATTCCTATTTTAAGGACCATTATCACTGGTAGAATGTAATAACTGATTCACGAATAACTTATGATAGTGCCTTATTTTATAGAATTACAAACCAAGAAAATTATGAATTAATTTCTAAGTTAGAGATAGCTGAAGAATTAGCAGTGGCCAAGTATGGAGCATAAATGGAAAAACACATTTCGGAGACCCAAAGCTAGAGTGACGTATTAACAAGCTTCTCCATCTGTCTACTCCATTTGAGATAAATCATGGTCATTTATAAATTGACGTATTAGCAAGTTAGCGAGAAAAACAAGCTTAATGCATAACCAAACTTAAGAGAACAAAGAAGAAACACAAAGAACTCACTGTCCACAATTGACTTTTCTATGTGGTACTGCATGAATGGGTGTTACAGTAAAATAGGGTTTTGGAGCTTGTTAAGCTACCCAAGTTATATGAGACGGGTAAAAACGAAAAATATCTTTCACTGGGAGTTTGAGACAAAACGAATTTTTAATTTTGGTATCATCACAAAAATTTTAAAAATCGAGTCATTTAATATATATTAGAATAATTAATTCCTTGTAAAATACATAAACAAAGAAATATATACAAGAAACGTGCCGAAAAACATATTAAAATAATAGTAATTTTTTTAACTTTGTTAAACTCAAATTTTGTCAACAATTTGGTATGTAAACTATATTTAGTGATTCATCTTTCTAAAATCTTTACAATAATATCAAAATCAAATATTTGTTCTCCCCCACATTCTCAACAAAAAAAAAAATTATTTTTACCCTTCCTTCATAACTTGGTAGATTAGAGCCCTCCTATTAAAAAGACTACTACTGCCTTGTATAAATAGAAAAAGTTGTACATGTGAATAGTGAATAAAGTGAAGCACTTTTTCTCCTCCGTAACTCTTCTCTTTCTCGTTCTCTCCACTTTTTGTCTTCCTTCTTCCCTCTTATTATTACAATTCAGTCTTCACAGTGATAATCTAACATGGTATCAGAGCTTCAATCTGCACGTTTCTATCTCTTTCGATCCTCTATCTTTGTTTCTTCTCACAGATTTCTTTTCCTTCCCTTTCCACTAGAATGGCAGACCAAACCCCAAGTACCAATCTTCCCTAGCTATTCATCCATCTCTTAACCTGCTTTTGTTACTTTGAAGCTCATGGAATAAAAATGTATCCTGTGAAAAGGACAAAGTTTTATCGGAACTCGCAGAACTCTCTTTTTTTTTTTCTTTCTTTTTTTTTTTACCGAAAGCTACACAATAAGAAATAACTTATATCCAATACTCAACAATTGAATTGTGTTCTCTAATAACTTTCTGCTAGAATCTCTGATTACCCAGTGCTGAATAATGAACCCCGAACTTGTGGTTGGGCCAGGAATTGTTTTCCCCTTTCTGTTGGTGTAGGGAAGTTTTGTTTTTGTAACTACCGATGGGGATGGGCACTTGGTTGTTGCATATGGGGCCTAAATTTAAACTGAATTCAGGCCATGAAGAGACGATAACAATATTTATGTGAGACAATAGCTGGGCAAGACCCAGGAAAGAGAGAATAACTGGGCCACCTTGAAAGGAAAACATGAAATAGATTCATTCACTATAGGCAGAACTGCAGAAGGGAGTTAGGAACCAATGTAAAAGCTACATAAGAAGAGTTGTGTTATATTTACCACCACTTTTCTTATTATTTTTCGTCACCATGGATCCTAAAATAATTTACACTTCTTTTAGACGGCTCAGATATAATCTGTGCCCACAGTGGTCAGAAAATGGTGTTGGATTTACCATTTCTCTTATAAGAAAGTCCAGTTGGTATTTGGCTCCAACATAATCATTGTGCTTGGATAACTTGCTTCTCCAGTTTTGAATTCAACATTGATCTGTTGAACTTGAAGATGAAATTGCCTGAAATCTATACTTTCCCCCAGTATGGTGGAGATTTTCTGCCTTAGTTAAATATTAATTATGCAGTAAATGAACCCCAACTTAGCACACAATTAATAGCAGAAGGTAGGTAACGTGTCATAACACAGTTACAAAGAAGCTGTTGGAGCAAAAATGTTCATAACTCACAATCTGACTTCCAAGATAATAAATACAATTATGTTCCAACAATATTTCTTTTGGTCTAAAAGCTTTACATATTTAGCATTCATAAAAACCAATGAATCACAAATCTGACAAATTTGAAGTTTAGAAAACTAGAGAGAGAGAGAGGGAGAGATTTTGTCTATGGTCCTCAATACTTATTTTTCTTTATACTTTGTACTTGTACCATCAACTCTACTTTTATCTCTCATTTCTTGCTTGCTGATTGAGTTCCTTCAATTACCTGTATCTTATAAGAACTTCAATTGAAATGTGTTCTTCGAACCCAGTATTGGTGTCAAAAACAACTTAAACAATTTCAATGCCCTATTTCAGCTCACTTGCTCTCCTATTAAGTCCAAACCCATCACGAGAAATGACAATCCTTGGAAGAGCAAATAATAGAAATGAACTCCATGAGCTGATAGAAGACTTCTTGCTGATGCAGTGAGTAGAAGCAAAGCAAGTGCAAGCTCCTTCCTGTAGATCCTGTTTCTCTTCTTCTTGCGAGGGACTGCTGCTTCCGTAAGTTTGCTTAATAATTCCAAACCAGACTCAGAATGCCTCCTGAGTATTTTCTCTTCATTTGATGACTTTGATTCTCTCTCAGCCAAGGCTAACAAATCTGACTCAGATGATCTTCCTGTCTTCTTAGTCACAACCCATTCATAAGCACTTCCTAGCTGAAATAGTCCTGAAATCATAGCATTGAACTTCGTAACTGACATGGTGTTCTCAAAGAGCAGGTAAGGAACAAGAAAAGGAACAGATTTTGGGGCTGGAAGGATGTTCAAGAAGGACATGATAATGGGGACATAACAGATAACCCAAAGGGGTAGTTCAGCCTCAGGTATAAACATAGTCAAAGGTAGGATGATACAAAACAATGTGAATGAGTAAAAGGGAAGTATAAGCTTCCTTAATAGGAAGAAAAGAAATATCAAGTTGGCCTTCTTCCCCACTGAAATCTGCACAAGAGCAAATAAGAATTCAGAAAATGATATTCATTTCCAAGTATAAGGATCAAACACAAATTAAAAGAGAAGTTGAAATTAATAAGACCTTGGAAGTTATTATAGCAGGAAGACATAGCCGGAAAAGCTGCATTGGACCGGAGTGCCAGCGATGCTGTTGCTTCTTATAAGCTTCATAAGACTCTGGTAATTCACAAAGTACTTTGACATCATTAAGGAAGATGAACTTCCACCCATTCAAGTGAGCTCGAACTGCTATGTCCATGTCCTCAACTGTGGTTCTCTCTAGCCAGCCCCCTGAATCCTCCAAAGCCTTTATCCTCCAAACACCCGCTGTTCCATTGAATCCGAAGAAATTTAGAAAATGGCCATTAACTTGTTGCTCCACCTCAAAGTGAAAGCACAGGTTGATGTTCTGGAGCCTTGAAAGTAAATTCTCATCCTTGTTCACAAAAGACCATCTAGCTTGAACCAGACCCAGGTCAGGCTTTCCCTGCACAGAAAAATCACAGAATCTTTAGAAAGATTTGTTCAGAACCCAGATAACGAAAATTTGTCCTTTTTTCCTTATTTGGCTTATAGTACCTTGAAATGGGGAATGGTTTGTTTAAGAAAATCAGGGTTAGGCTGGAAATCTGCATCAAAAATGGCCACGAACTCATAATCTTTAACATAGTCACAAGACATGGCTGACTTCAGATTTCCAGCTTTATACCCAGTTCTGATCAATCTATGCCTGTATACAATGTTGACCCCTTTCTCTTTCCAAGAGGAAACCTCATCTTTAATTAGAAGCTGCACAGCTCCATCATTTGAATCGTCTAGGACTTGAATTAATAGCCGGTCCTTTGGCCAATCAAGTTGACAAGCAGCACCAATGGATTGTGCATAAACCTTAACAAATTAAATTAAATGTTTCAACATCCAATATTAAACATCATATGCCAAAATTGTAAATAAGGTCATGTCTAAATCACGCTATTACAAAGGGTAAGATCCAAATCAAAGACAAACACACACAAGATGTTTGCAAGAATGACAAGACTAAATTCTACCTCTACTTGATCATATATAGGCATGATATTATAGAATATAGTTAGAACTTTTTATTACCTCTCTCTCATTGCACATGGGAATCTGAACGAGAACCATTGGGAAACTTGAAGGATCCTCAATATCATAAGCATCTTCTTCAATGGTGGGTTTGAGCTTCTTATATTTAATCCAGAAACACCCAAGACAGAGGACAAGGCGATCCAGGGATTGAATCAAGAAGAGCACAATGCAGAACTTAGAAACCAATAAGACTATAGGAGCAATATAATCTTCTCTGAAAGATAGCCATGCCATATAGGACCATTGAAGCAGACCCTCAACTTCCCATGGTTGAAACATATGCAAATTCCATTTATTGAAATGAGCAATGAGTTCTATGGCCAAACCCCCAATTGAAAGAATAAGAAAAACTTTGATGAACCTATACAACCTTCCTCTATACTTGGAATCTTCATCGCCTATATCAGACAAGGAAATGCGTTTCTTCACCAAAGCCAACATGGAGCTGAATCCCATGGTCAGCCATGACAAGCAGCTCAGAACTCTGTGAACTCTGAGAAGAATGACCCATGTGAATTGCTTGGTACTCGCAGCTTTTTGCTTCTCGGGAAATACTGGTGAATCTGAATGATTCACTTCTAACAAGGAAAAATCGTGGCTTTTCTCAATTGTCACCGGAATTGAATTGGGTGCCATTTACTTTAAATCCTGGAATTCAAGTTCACAGGAAAAAAAGAGAACAAAGCAAAACACCCAGATGAAGATTTTGGCAACAAAAGCAATAAATGGTCACAAATTGGAGCTCATGTGAGATTTCCTCAACATTATGGATGTATCAAGTAGGAGGAACTATCTCATCAGAAATTTCCACTGTTCTGTGGATTTTCAGAACCCAGAAATTCAAATGGGATTCTGCGGCATAGAGCCTGGCAACTATGAGTGGAGCTCAAACTCAAAGTATTAAGCAAGGTAGAGAGGGAGAGAGAGAGAGAGAGAGAGAGCAAGAAACAGAGTGAGAGAGAAGCACTTTGCCAGGCTGAAGCGAGGTATTCTATTGCTTTATGGCTATGGTAACTTAGAACTAAGAACCAGCTTAAAATTTAAACTAATGATTTTACACGGAGTAAACAATAATCAGCTGCAATCAAACTTATCTAATCTTAGCATCTCTCTCGTTTTGATTGGTTGATTAACATATTGGGTAAAAGATTGTCGGGACACCTGGGCTTTACTAACCAATGGTTATGCGACATGTAACCAGATCCAATGTATGAAGTTATAGCTGCATTTCTCAATATAAATTCTTGGAGTGACAACTAGATACAGCCAAACAGCAGATCACCACGCGGCAAAATTCTTGTTGTCTGCTCTATTGTATTGTATTGTGCGCTTTGAATCACCATAGAAATTTCCCTCCTCTCCTCTCTCGTAACAAGGAAGTTTCTTTTGAATAATTTGGTTATGTAGTAAGAATAATTTACTAATTAATTTCCATGATTTCCTTTGTCATTAAATCAATATAAATTCTGTATATTTATTTAATTATTTTGTATTATCTAATTAATCGTTAATGTTTTGTGTCTTACTTGTAAATTGTAATATCAATAAAGTTAGGCTAAGTAAATCATAAAAAAAAAAAAAAAAAATTTGTCAAAAATTAGTTTTTCTTTTATTTTCAAACTTAACTATAACCATTTGGATACATGTATGAAATGGTTTTGTTGTACAAATGAAACGAAATGTCAAATGAGTAGTTTTCCAAACTGCATTCTATATATTGCAATTATGGACTGTGGGAAAATATAAGAAATATTTTAGGGTTTGTTTGGGAGTTGAAAGGGAAAGGTAAGAGAATGATACAAGAGAAAATGGAGGAAAATGAAAGGAAAGGAATTGGAGGAATTTTTCTCTCGTTTAGATGATTAAGATGAGCAAAAGGAGATAAAATAAAAAGAAATAAATAAAAATTTATAATTTTACAAATTTATCTTTTATTTATAAAATAAATATATTTAATATAAGATTTAATAATATTATCTAAATAGTGTTTAAAAAGAATTTGAAGAAATGAATAGAGGTACAATGTAAATTATTCATCTTTATTCTCCAAACTCTCCAAATTAGGAAAATACAAAAGTGAAGGCAAAAAAAGAACGTGAGAGTTTGAAATTATCCATTGATTTTCTTTCTTTTTTTAATCTTGAACTCTCAAACAAAGGGATGAACACATTTACTCATTTTCTTTCCTCTCATTTCCCCTCAATTTTAACTCTCAAACAAACACTAAGAAGCATATAAATATGCTAAGAGTATATTAAAAATAAAAGGAGGACGAACTCCACATAAACTTTTACATCATCAAGCTGTTGAAACCAACAAGCAAGGCAATCGGCAACCATATTGCCAGCACAAGAAATACAGAAAAAATAAATGAAATGAAAACCTGACACTAAACATCTAATATCATACAAAAATTAGCACCAATGCTAAACCACCAATACACCATGGGACAATTGTTTTTTTGCTTGCAGATCATTTTTCAAGTTTGATTGATTTCTATTTGACTCATTATTTTAGCCCATCAACTTACCTAAAAAAATATATAATATTGGAGAAATAATAAAGTTGGTGACTAATATGGGAGAAATTATGTTTGCATGTGAAGTGTAAGGAAATGCATAGAATCCAAGCTGTACAAAAAAAGTTCAGTTGACATTTAACACATTTTTACATAGGAATACACAAGTTGTGAATGCACTAGTTTCCAATTGAGGCAAGAAAATTATACTATACCGATGGTGACTAATGTTAGAGAAAGATGCTTACATACGAAATGTAAAAGTGCAGAGAACCCAAGCTGTAGCACACCGATACTAGATCATCAATGACAAAATTGAAATAGGAAATTCCTGCCTCCAATTGTGCCGTGTTTAAGGTTTATAAATATATACACAAAGTAAGCGCAATTTGACTAATTGTCTTTGTAGTTGGTAGATTTATCAATGGCATAGAGAAACAAATTACAGAGAAAAAGAAAGAGAAGACAAGGATAACATTAAATAAGAGAGATAAAAAAAAAATTATGTGATGTGGCAATATCCACACTATGAGTATGTTTTTTTATAAAATTGTACGCAAAGATTTAATGAACATGATAATGTCATATTACCCTTTAACATGAGAAAATCGATATCCATAACATAAATATATATATGCAAAATTATATTAATGAAAACTAAAACCATAAATAACAATTAAACATTTAAATTTAATGCAGCAAATTAGCTGATTAAATTAAGAAAAACTTAGTTATTGTTTACAATTAATGAGTTCATCACTGCTAGTTTAGCATGAGTTAGGAGTTTAAATACAAAAATTTGATGATGGAGTATCTCTCCTATTCAACCACTAGTAGGGTTTGCAAAATAGTTTGTGTTTCCACATGAGTCTCGCTAAAATGGCAAACGTCATTGACTTTCTTCTACTTTATAATTTTCATGCAAAGTTGGATAGTTATATGCAATAGATCTGAACATAAACTGGCAAAGGTAATCCTTGTTTGATCCTTCCACCCAAACATAAACACCAAAATTGTTAATAATTGCGTTGACTGATAGCACAGCATCATACTTTTAGTTTAAGAAATAACTAGTCTCCATCCCTGCGTTTGACAGTGTGACATTTAATATTTTTAAATTAATTTAATATTAATCAAATAAGTCAAATTTATATATAAGTGTAATACGTTTTTATATGTATCATTTTTTAACAAAATGATATAAATTATCACACTAGTAGGGAGATTGGCAAGTTAGAAGTTAGACGATCATACCTTGATGTAACTTTTTTTGCTAGAGATAGAATATTTACATATCTTTTTCATGGAACTCCCATATGAGAAAGCGCAAACATTTAAGTTGTCAATAATAACACCACAACCAACAAAACAGACACACCAAGATTTGATCTCGAGTCCTGAAAATCTCTCAAAACCTTAAAGGCTGAATACATGACTACTTGAACTATTGCTCGGGGAGTCTACCTTGATGCAACTTGCAGACTCATAAAAGGAACTAATTAATTTATTTATTAATGATTACAAACGGTGGCTCATTACCTTAAATAGAATCAAATTCAAAAGTATATGGTGAATTTGTTGTTTATAAAAAATTTAAACCCTAAATGCTAAAACCTAAACCCCAAATCGTGAACCTTACAATGCTAAAATCTAAACCATAAACTCTAAATGCTAAACCCTAACCTTAAGCCTAAATGATAAACCTAAATTGTTATATCTTTTAGGAGCTTTCTTTTCTATAATCATATTAGTGTCAAGTAAGATAAAATTGAATTGCATAATATACCTTCAATCTTGTAATTCACTTTTGTTATCTTCTACAATTAAATTTGTATATGGTGTCCCTTATATATAAGTGTCCTTTATTTGTATTTGTATTTGTATTTGAATCCAATTTCTTGTTTTTTATTTTTATTTGTATTTGAATCAAAATCCTTGTCATTTATTTGTATTTGTATTTCAATCAAATTCCTTCTCTTAATTTTAAATTCTAAATTATTATTATTATTATTCTAAATTGTTCATATTTGTATTGTGACACACATCATGTGTTGAGGCCGTGTATTGTTACATGTGTCATGTGTTTAGACCATGTATTCTCCTTTCCCTTAAATAGAATAAAATTCAAAAGTATATGGTGGATTTGTTGATTATAACAAACTTAAACCCTAAATGCTGAAACCTAAACCCTAAATCTTAAACCCTACAAGTCTAAATTCTAAACCCTACATGCTAAACCCTAATCTTAAACCTAATTAATGGTAAACCCAAAATTGTTATATCGTTTAGGAGCTTTCTTTTTTATAACCATGATTAGTGCTAAGTAATATAAAATTGAATGACATAATATACCTTCAATTTTGAAATTCACTTTTTCTATCTTCTACAAAGTATTTGTATTTCAATATAATTCCTTCTCTTATTTTTAAATTCTAAATTATTATTATTAATTATTTGTATTTGTATTGTACATGTTTCATGTCTTGAGGTTATGTATTTTTTTTTAGGTCATGTATTTTTTTTATATATATATTAGTACTTGACCCCATGCCGATGTGCAAGCGGCGGGATGGAACGAACCGGGACATGGTGTATCCTGGAATGTTTCTTAAAGATTATGATTTGGATAGTAAACTAATATTCACTTAAGATATAACGTAATGCATATATCCTCTACACTGAGCAATATTTTCATCTTCAATTACTCAATGGTCAAGGGTGTAAAAAATATATAGACAACATAGTTAATCTAAATATTATTTTTTAGAGGGTATACAGATTATTAAGGCCAAGGGAGTCGACTACTCCGAGTATGGCATGGCATGTGGATGATGGCATTGTGTTCCATTTTAGTTCAATTAAAACATAAGTAGATATAATTAAATTTAAATAATTATTTTTTCAATTAAAAAAATCTACCTCATATGTAGATGCAGAAGAAGTATATAATTTTCAGTGGACAAAAAGATGTATGTATAAATTATTAAAAAAAAAAAAAGCGTAACTCTTAGTTTTGGATCTCAGTCCAGCATCCCAGTATATTCCGAAAGAGAGGAAATATAAAATATTTTTTTACATATTTAAAAAATCCAAACACTTTTCTGTTTGGTTCATTTTGTTTGGCTTTTTTTGAGTTTTTAATGTGTAGTGTAGACCCACAACTAAGAAATCTCGTGGCTATGGGGTTGGTAAGAGGGTGTGTCGGTGAGATTATCCGAGGGAGGCAGCTACTTTAAAATCATCAAATTATTCTAATCAACCCTTTATTTCTCATAATCAAAAGTTCAAAGGGGGAAGAATTTGGAGTAGTGGGGCCTTTCCTTCTCTTTTCACTCACACAAAGCTGTAGAAACATGCTTTCAATGTGAAACCTAGCCATCAAAATCTCATTACATGTAAATCATATTAAGAATTGGATGTATCACTCTTCTTCTTTTTTGTTTTGTTATAGTCTAAATAGGCTGCTTGTCATATAAAAAAACAAAAATAGTTTGCTTGATACAGCTAAATGTGAGATAATGAAACAACTAGACTTGTTGAAAACTTAGGGAATGAGGGATGGTTGAAATTGAAATATAAGATTTTTTTTTTTTTGAAGTGGAAATTGAAATAATATATATTGAAAAGAAAAGGGAGCAACATACGTGGCGTAAAAGAATCAACTTTTGATTTTCATACTATTGCAAAAATATCAAAAAATTGAGTCATTCAATATATATAAGTCCTATTCTCAAATTGTTGATAAAATTTGAATTTAACAGAGTCAAAGCAAAACAACATCTATTTTTTAGCATATTTGCAACTTATATTAAGTAACTCAATTTTTTATGATTTTCACGATGGTACTATAATATAAAAAAATCATTCTGCTCCAAACTCCCAATATTTTTTTTTTTTTCATTTTTACCTCACCCATTTGGGTGAGGTAAGATAGCAACAACCATACTAAATAGTATAACAAAATAACCACTCCATTAGCACCAAAATAGAAGTATATTCCCATTTGGCACCCATGTGTCTTTGTTAAGGTGATTTAATTTATTTTTAAACTATCTTTACTATTACTTTTAAAATTATATTTTCCAACAAGGTAGTGGTTGATTATATTTTGTTTACACTTAGGATCTGTTTGGGAGTTTGAAATAAGGGAAAAAGAAATGAGAGGAAAGGAAAGGGAGGAAAACGAAAGGAAGGGAAGAGAGATTTTCATCTCTCTTGTTTGGATGATTAAAATGAACAAATAGAGAGAAAATGAAAGGAAAGAAACAAAAATTTATAATTTTATGAATTTATCATTTATTTATAAAGTAAATATATATTTATATAAGATTTAATAATGTTATCTAAATAGTATTTTAAAAAGAATTTGAAGAAATAAATAAAGATATAATAGTAAACTACTCATATTTTCTCTCCACACCCCCAAATTGAGGGAACACAAAAGTGAGGCAAAAAATAAATGTGAGGATTTGAGGTTACTCTTTGGTTTCTATTCCTTTTTTAATCTTGAACTTCCAAACAAGAGAATTGACNGAACACAAAAGTGAGGCAAAAAATAAATGTGAGGATTTAAGGTTACTCTTTGGTTTCTATTCCTTTTTTAATCTTGAACTTCCAAACAAGATAATTGATACATTTACTCATTTTCTTTCCTCTCATTTTGCCCTAATTTTAACTCTCAAACAAACCCTTGAGAGAATACTCCAATTACTGAACACTGAATACTTTATTTTAAAAGTCTTGGGTATTAATTCCATTAAGATTAGTAAAATAAGATCTTAAAAAGAGATAAGCTACTTCTTATGAAAGATTACCTATACCACTTATGTGGGATTCAATTTCTGTAATTACCCATGCAAATTAAGAGGTGTAACTAGACGGAATTCATTTATATTTCAGTTAGAAGTTTACATCATTGAAGAGGAAGCATTTTGATTTGATTTTGAGGCAGAGACAATCCAAAAGGTGTTTGATTGGCATGAAATATATATTTATAAAACAACTGGGGCTGCTACTGGTATGTGGCTTGATGGGTTTGTATAACTGCATCCCAGCAACCAAGCAGAGTAAACCCAGCAAGCAGATGCCCACAATTGAAGCAGAGCATGTGGCATATACACTTAGGTCTCAACGTGATTTTGTCTTAGCTGTTGAGCAGTGTCACATGTGAATCCTAAAGGACTCNGAAAACAACTGGGGCAGCTACTGGTATGTGGCTTGATGTGTTTGTATAACTGCATCCCAGCAACCAAGCAGAGTAAACCCAGCAAGCAGATGCCCACAATTGAAGCAGAGCATGTGGCATATACACTTAGGTCTCAACGTGATTTTGTCTTAGCTGTTGAGCAGTGTCACATGCGAATCCCATGTGATCAGCTACTCTCATCATGGCTGTCCACATCAATTAATTAAACAATTTTCATATCAACATAAAATATCCTGAGTTTGTTATGGAAGAGAATATGCACATATATAAACTATTAGGTGTGAGTCAATTAACAAATTGAACTTCATATAGAACAAATTTTGAGATAATGTTAAGAGTTCAAACCCCGCTAAAAACACTAGTGGCTAAGGCATATTAAAACTCGAGCAAAAATTAATCTCACATCAAATATGTGAAAACCATCTCATAAAAAAAAAAAAATATATATATATATATATATGCACATATATATACTTATATACATTGAAGGATCCAGCAGGAGGGCCAAGAGGAATTGGTCCCCATATTTGCAAAATTTTTTATCAAATTTGAGAATCTATTATTTTTATAGTTTGGCCCTCTCATTGAGTTATTTTTAGATTTGTTATATTTTATATATATAGTCACTAATTAAGGGTTGATCTAATGGATCTAACCTTAATTAGCAGCAGCAAATCACCAAGATTGACGGCAAGATCCTTATGATAAGGGGTTGACTCTTGGCATGAATTTGTGTACGTGAATCGTGACCATTCACCGTCTGTGCCGCTACATATATATCTAGTTGTTGACAGTTCAGTTACGTTTATAATTGTAGCACATAATACTTAATTTATATGTTTAAGTACTTGTTTAAATTGGTAGATAAGTTAAGCACTTCTTGTAGCTGTGGACTACAAAATACACCATGCAGAAGAGGAGGAGGGGGAAGAAATTTTTATGTTATAATATGACAACATTACATTAGTAGACACAAATATCTAGGTAGTTCTATTAATAATTTGGTTGGATTTTATATGTGATTCTTATCAATAAAACTATCTATTCATGGTACAAGTGAATATAATACTTTAGAAGTATCTAAGAATTTATTGGAAGTTCATGGGGAGGCTTGAAAGAAGTGGAATCAAAGGAGGTTTGAAAGAAAGATGAACAGTAGCTATGCCCTGTATATCCCATAACGCTAAGGTAAATTAGCAGTGGCATGTTTGGATTAGTGATATGGATTGGAAAGAGATAGAAGATATAAAGGCAAGTCACGAGTCACGAGTGTGGTTTTACTTGTACACTCGATTTGATTTATGGCTTCTCCAAGCACCAAAGTCAAAAGCTCCCGAGTAAGGTAGGTTTAGCAATATCTCATTGTATAAAACTCTTAGTTACGTGCAGTATCAGATTCCAAATTTGTAAATCAGCTAACCACAAATAAAATAGACTAGAAAATCTTAGAGATATATGGTGCAAGAGCACTTAGCACCCTTTTATTTAAACCTAAAATATAAAGCCATTACAGTTTTTATTCACCACTCACTAGTTGTCACCAGATCTAGAGATACAAAAACTAAGATGAAAGCAGACAAAGCTTGACCTTCTTGAGCTAATCTCCCGTACGTCAATGGGTTTTTGAAATAAGTGCTTCCTACCAGAATAACCTTTTACAAAAGCATGTTTATACATAATAAGTAGAAGCCATTTTGTGTTCCAAGTTCTAAAAGTTTTTAAAGCATATTTTGATTAAGCAGTTCTTAGCTTTTAATAGTTTTTCCGAAAATTACCTTTTCGATTGGAAAATAAAAAAATAAAAAAACAGTTTTTCAAAGAAATCATCCAAAGAGGGATGAAAAAGTATCCATCAACAGGCCTCAAAATAAGCACACAGGACAAATATGTTAACCTATCCGTAAGCTATAACTTATATATCAACTGCATGCTGCCGACAAGAGTAACATGCTACATCAAGAAAACAGTATTAATACTGTATGCGCCCTGACCAGAAGACAACACCACCCTCCACAGATTTCTCAACTGAGACCTACTTCAGTTGATCACCAGCTAGACCATTCTTAACAAGATAATCATCCACATGTCACAAAAAGTTCGCAATAGCTGACATAAAATTGGAAGAGTTGTGTCTTCTTTTCAACTTGCGCATGGACAAAAAAATTATTTAAACTTCTTTTTCTATGGTTCACATTTATTTATACTTCTTTTTCTATGGATCACTTCTCAAATAACTAGAATGGCCATTAAGACAAGGTAGAAAGACAAAAAATGTAATCTCAAGGGTTTGATTTGGTGATAATGATATAATAAATTTATCTAAGTTAACCAAAAGGTTCGAATCAAATTTTTCTGTGAATGCAACAAATTGAGATGGAGGTGTGCCTTTAAAATTACGCAAGAAGAGACTTAGCTATTACCTAAGATACCTTATCATGAAAAAAAAAAAAAAAAAAAA
Organism: Cercis canadensis; assembly: GCA_003255065.1. Taxonomy (NCBI): domain Eukaryota; kingdom Viridiplantae; phylum Streptophyta; class Magnoliopsida; order Fabales; family Fabaceae; genus Cercis; species Cercis canadensis. Next base: position 1,750,640 of record QAOA01003368.1, on the reverse strand, counting down.
AAAAAAAAAGATATGGAATGTGCTGAGATACTGGTTGAGATTCTACTAGAATACAACTTATCTATCCATTTAGAAGTCTCTTTGACAGATCAGCTTAAACTGACAGCACAATGAGAATGGTAATTGATGCCAAAGGCATAGTTATTACCTTACCTACATAACCAGATATATCATAAGGAATATTCAGAGTAGTAAATAGTGGCAACATAAATGTATTGCGCCTAGCTGCCACAGTGCCCTTTTAACGTTAAGGTTCTCTTCTTAATTTGATATTTATCTGAAGCTTCTCTCCTTTCATCAGTAAATTTACACTCTAGATGAAGAGTCACAAACCATGATTACACTTAATAAAGGGAGACGTCCTTCTTTTTTCTACATTTTTAGGGAAAAAAATTGCTAGCTGAACTGGGAAGAACAACTAATCACATTTAATTACCAAAATTTTGGTAACACACCAGATAATCACATTCATGAGTGAACGCAGACACCCTTCAAAACATAGTAGTTTAGTAGATTAGTTGACATCTCAAACTAGTATCTTCAAACTTTAGGCTGCTATAATTCTGTCCACCTGCTCAAATTTCCGAGGGTGATTAGTGATAAAAACAATTATGTAAAATATTCACATGAATCAAATTTTAGTCTTCTTTTCATAGGCTTAATTCGTTTATTTTCATAAAAATAGTTTGTAAAGAAAAATTTGTTTTGTTAAAAACTTTTAGTTCTTAGGAAATTAAAAAGATGTAGAGTATCCCTATTGCTGATATAAGGTTCCGAGCATGATCCGGTGGTATGAACCAGTCAGGGAATTCTCATATTGAATCTGGCCATTCATCATTGATCAATGAATTGAATTTTCATCAGTGACACAAATCCAACTTCATTCCAAAGTGTAGGAGGATATTGCCATGTCTGTTTCACCAAAGGCATGATAAATGTGCCAGTGGTCCCGTGGTCCAAAGCCAGACCTAAATGTCATAACCTACCAATAATAAGAATAAAGTCTAACTGCAAGTCTGCAATGCATTCTCCAACTAAAAATCTGTTTCTACAATAATTGTTTGAATAAAAACTAGGAAGTATGAACATAATATTTTGCTGAAGTGTCTCCGTGCATTATGACACGGGTGCGACATCTATCTCACACGAGTACAAACGTGTATGATTAAAAAAAAAAATCTTTTTTGGCTCCATTACGGGGCTGATTCACTTTTGGTATTTTTATTTTTTTAAAAAAAGTTTTCTTTTTATAAAAAAGAATATTAGTTTTTGTCCACACCAATATTAGGCTCATCTCTAGAGAAAGCCCATAATATAACCATGGAAGCAGCAAGATGTAGGATGTTGCTGGGGGATTACTTGATGATTATGGGACACTTGAGGTTGCTAACCTCTTACTTGATGAACCAAAAATGGAGGCGATGATTTTTATTGATGATAGGTATAAGAATTATCATGAAGAGGCTATTGAGGATGACTCCTAGATCAGTAGAATTTAATCTTTTTGTTTGTATGCAATAAATATGTTGGGAAAAAAGATAAAATAAGAGATATATTAGAATGAATAGGTGATATTCCTTGACTGTTTTATATTGTGAAGAGATAGATTAGAATGACTTGTAAGTATACTTATTTTGGAGAGGATATTAATATTTCATATAATTGGCGTTCATGTTTGTTTTCACTACAAGAAAAAGACAATTTTTCAACGGAAAATTTCAACGGAATAAAATACCGTTAGAATTTTTAAAAAATTCCAACGGTTATTTCAACGGAATAAATTTTCTGAAAATTCCAATGGTAATTCCAACGGAATTACATTACAGTTAGAATTTTCCGTTGGAATTACTGTTGGAGTTTTAAAAAAAGAAAAAAAATTAATTTTTAAAATTTTAACAGTATATTCCGTTGGAATATACCATTGGAATTTTTTTTTACACAAAACGCACCGTTTAATTCAAGAGAATTTACTCCTCATTCCTTCCTTTTTCCCTTTCATTTTCTCCTTTCACCAAGCGAGTGCCCCATTCCTCCTTCCTTCCTCCGTTGTCAACTGCGGCATGCTTGTCTTCGTCGATGGTAACCTCCAGCTTTCCGGCGAACAACACGCCCTTAAGTTCAGCCAGGTATCTCTATCTCTTTCTCTTTTCATCGAATCTGATTTTGTTGCTTTCTTTCATCCTATTTCGTAAACAATCGAAGTAATATAAACTATAGAATCTATTTGTGGAGCTTGATTTACTCCAATTTTCGGTTTTGTTTTTCTTTGATTTACTCCAATTTTTGGTTTCGCTTTGAGCATTGCTCTGAAACTCCCTGAAGCTTATGTGCTACGAGCATCGGAAACCATAATGAGGCGGTTATCTTCGGTGAGAGTCTCTTTGAATCTGCGAATTTCCAATGGCGTTTTGGCGGCTATTGCTCATTTTGGCATTCGCTTATGGCATCTGCAGGTTCCTTCTGATGCTCATTCCTTCCAAGGTTCAATCCATCAATGTTGACACTTCTGATGGTACTCTCGTACTTTCTCTTCTTCCTTCTCACACAGAAATTTGTAGTGCTGCTGAAAAAGTAATGTGAATTTTGATAATGGCAGTGTTGGATGATGGAAATCAAACACAAAACAGATTCGTATATGTGCGTGTCATTTTTCCTTTAGGTGGTTTGATTTTACTTGCTAATCTTGTTCTATGTGACTTTATATGCCTTTGCGATCGAAAAATAGAAAATCGTTATACAATAATGTTCCAATCAGAGACACCAAATAATTGCAAACACAAAACAACATGACAAGTCCTTCTCGAAAAGGTCAATTGCTTATCAATAAGAACATAAGGTTCTCATAATTTCTTTTGACTTTCTCACTCTTTTGGAATTTTAAATTAAATATAATAATGAGGATGCAAAATTCTGGTTAATCCTTTTCTTTCTCCTGCGTATTATTATTTTATTTTAACATGCTTGCTGCTTCATATCCAAACTTTGCTAAAAGGCTCATAACAGATCCAAATCCATACCTAAGAGATGCACTTATTGAGTTGCTTTTCGAGGATGGGAGGTTCAGGTATGCATTCTGCTGTTATCTTAAATCTGCATTACTTTTTTTGAACTTGGTGGTGTAGAATAATTTGGTCTTGCTGCACTTATATATCCATTGATCTGGTCCTGTGCAGATGGAATAGACTTGAAAACCTGCTGGTTCAGGGAAGAAAGGACAGAGATTTCTCTGCCAAAGAGGCTTTACAACCTGTCCTAAAGGTATTATTGAGTCCAGATGGTGAAGAGCTCAGGACTTTAGTCATCAAAGAGTCTGTCCGTGTAACTAAAGCTTTTACTCTTAGCACAATTTCTGATACATACAAGTTCATTCCTGACTTTATGAGGAGTCTTGTTTTCAATGGCAATGCAAATGGACCCCTCATGATGTCAGATGCTGAAATGCAAAGCTTGACAGAGCTTAGAGATCAAGTGCTTAGGATATGGGGACTTCTGCAATCCTCTGAAGATTTTGATCTAGCTCTTTTACTTCCTATTCTATAGGTAAGAGCCACCATTCTGCATCATTCTATTTCTGCAAACTATGATTTATCCAGTCTCTTTCCCTTATACTTAGTAGTTGGAATCATTAAGAATGAAGGTGATCTTTTAGAGCAATGGAAACACTAGTTACAGAATTTAGAAAGGAATGCTTGAAATTGACATTAATGAGTTACCTGTTTAAAGAATCTTATCCTTAGAATATTTTTAGTTGAACTGGATTGAACTATTTGGTTCTAAATTGTCATTAATTGCAACTATACCAAAATGGATGTTACATGATATGGACAGGTCCTTCAACAAACTGAGGCACGCAGACTTGGGGAATCTGTAGTGGGTGGGGTCACTCAACACTTTTTGCAACAAGTGCTTCGAGTACCATCAACAGTTTCTACATAGATTGTGTCACTTAATACACATTTAGTCTAGCCAAGGTACACTTTTGAGAGGTCTAATAAACGGGCTCAAATTCTGGACTATATATCCTCTTGTACAGCCACTATAATTATATGTTTGACCCTGATAGTATCCTAATGACCTATATCCAAACTTAAAGGCTTGTTCCCTGCTTATGCTCAAATATAACTACAGCCCTCTATTCTGCTGTTATCTGCTGTGGCATTTTTATGATGCAGAGAACTAGCAGCAGTAGGACCTCCTATTCCACGTCACTGCCAGATTTAGTTATGAGTTATATGTTGCTAAGTACTCTAGTTTTACAGTAATTTGATGAAGTCTTGCTTTTGTCCCTGTGTCATTGATCTTATGACCACGTTCACATTTGTCATTCAACATCTGTCAAATTAAGAAAACTACAAGAGCGTAGAACCTTTGCTCGCCTTAGCATAATATTAGTAGAAATCACCTTTACTCGCCTTAGTATAATATCAGCAGCAAAGCAGAGAAGAGACCAAGTAAGTTCACCATGAACTTGAAAAGAACTTCCAACATCTTTATTTCATTTTCTAATTTCAGCTAAGGCAATCAAAAGCAGGTTGATACTATNGGAGCGTAGAACCTTTGCTCGCCTTAGCATAATATTAGTAGAAATCACCTTTACTCGCCTTAGTATAATATCAACAGCAAAGCAGAGAAGAGACCAAGTAAGTTCACCATGAACTTGAAAAGAACTTCCAACATCTTTATTTCATTTTCTAATTTCAGCTAAGGCAATCAAAAGCAGGTTGATACTATTGTTGTCTAATTTAGACCCTGCCAGATTACTTCGTTCAATATAGAAATTGCAGCCTGAGATAGAAGGTTTATTTGTAACAAGGTTGTCCGTTATTTGGGATTCAATTTACTCTAGGAAGTCTTGTCAGTTGCTGATGTCTGCATTTCTTGCTTTCAAGCTTCTGAAGTGAAATTGCTACAATAATTTTTTAATCTCATTTCTACCCTTGCAAAGATTTATTGGAGTTGCTTGTAATTTAGTTTCTTTCTTTCTCAATGCCTCAATAAGATGATGGCTTTCCATCGTTATCCATCTGGGGTTTTCCCTATTTCATTATGAGCCTGTATATTCTTGCACCTGGTGTCTGTTTTGGTCAATGGGCAATTAAACACGGTTTATGGTATTTCATGAGAAATGGTTCTGTACCTGCATTTTGACTCCAATTTGTTATCAGATTTTAGTAGGTTTTTATCTTAAATATCTTAGCCAATTTATCAAATATCATAGCTATGGTTTGAGACCCTATTTATTGATGAATGTTGTTTCTGTTTACTGCAAAGGGTGCAGAAGAGTACTAAATGTAAGAAGTTATCTGTTGAAGGGATTAATGAGCATGCTGGTAGCAGGATGCCACTCACTAAAGTTTGCAAGATTTGATGCAACTTTCAGAAGGTCTTCCCTGAAGCCTTTAGAGTCTTCATTAAAATTTAATGCAATATGATTCTGTGTTTTAGTCTTGGAAATTTGTTGTGGCTATTGTTATTTCATTTTTTATGTGCTTGTTGATTATAATTTAGCCATCATGATTCCTACTTTTTCGGGTGGTCCTTTCAATTTTTCCATACATTATGATTTTGTGTTCATCAATCTTGGAAATTTATTTGTTGTTGCTGCAATTTTTTTTTTTTTTTTCCCTTGCAATTGTTGATTATAATTTGGTATCATAATTACAACTTCTCCAGAGAATCCTTCCATTAAACTATGATTATGTGTTCTTCAATCTTGGAAATTTATTGTTGCTGCTATTTCATTTCTCCGAAAGTATTGTTCATAATTTAGTTACCATTAATTACAGCTTTTCAGAAGATCCTAAGGAGAAGATTGAATTTATGAAAGGGTTTGGTTCATTACCGTTAAGGAATTCTCTATATCAGCAGACAAATGTTGTTGCACTGGAAGCATCTTTATTAACTTTGCTCTTGGTGATAAGTCTAATACTGATACCCTTGATGTCTGCAACTGCTATCACAACGCAAAGACCAGCTTTCCATTGCAATATTAGGAGTTTAGAATATTTAGAAACTCCTATAGTAGTTGAATTTTAATATTGTTGATCGAGATTTTTATGTCATTTAACTTTGATCCAAAACCCTTTAGAGTATGTTGTTTTTGCCCAATCAACCTTGTTAATTTTACTTCTATTGTCCATTTCTGTTTATAGTGTCAAAGAGAATATCATTTTAGATGTTATTTGTTATTGAATTTGTCAAAAATGGCTAATAAGTAGCATTAAAGTGGAAATTTCAAACAAAATATTAAAAAGAGAATAATTATAATAATAAATT
>QAOA01003368.1:1686918-1739919 GCA_003255065.1 Cercis canadensis | reverse complement strand
AAAAAAAAAAAAAAAAAAAAAAAAACATTTTTTGTAAGCACAAAATAATGAGGAAGAAGGGGTCAAATTCCCTTGAATTAGTTTTTAAATATTATTTTAGTCTTTGATTTATTTTTTGTGTCACTTTAATTCTTGAATAATCACATTGCTCATCAAATCAATCATCTGTAACACAAAAAAAGATTACTTAAAAGATTGATTTGGCAGATAGAGTGATTATTTTAGGATTAAAGTGACATAAAAAGTAAATCAATGACTAAAGTATTATTTAAGAAATAATTCAAGGACAAAAAATGTATTTAACTCTCTTTTTTTTTTTGGCCTTGATTTTATAACATCAACATGTTTTATAACAAAATATTCATAACTTAATTTTCTCTTCCTTTGCCAAAAAAAAATTAAATATTACAAATTAATAAAACAATTTCATTATAGATATCATTATGTTGTTTTTAAACTTTGATTTTCATATTTATGGCAATAGAGTAATTGTATTTTATAAATAAATTAAAAAATCAATATTTTTATCAAGCAGTACTGAAACTAAAATCTATCCAAAATTGCATATTGAAAAATGTGTCCCTCTCTTGTTTGAATTCAAATTAAGGTCTTTGCAAGTGTGAAAGGAGACATCAGAATTGTATATAGAATTTAACTTTGTGTGAGAAAACAGTCAAATTTGTGATGATTCATATACCATAATGTGTTTACATATGTTAGGCTTTCCATGTTGATTAATGGAACTATCATGATTTAGACGAGTCACAATCATATCAGATAGCCCACATGTGGCGATTAACCCAAACAGTGTTCATGAAGAACTGGTAATGTTTGTCCACTCCTCTTTCTAACTACCATTCCATATTTGCCCTGATGTTAAGTTTTGCTGTGTCTTAATATAAAAAACAATTATGTCCTAATCAACCCACAAAATATACAATATAATGGAAACAGTCCTTTTGATACGTTTGCAAATGTTGCTTTCTTTAGTTACTAATGGAAAAACATATTTAAACACACACAAAGGAAACAAGAACATAATCAAATGTCAACATCAAAGACCCGTGGGGTTTGGACGGTTCCTTTTCTTCCTTATGGGGTTTTTTCAAAAGCTTAATTCATAATAGATTACAACTCTTCTCATCCATATAATACAAACATCAAATGGAGAAAAGACAAAGCATGTGAGGGCTTGACTATGGTGTACACTGTACTACTACCATTTCTATAATAGGTGGAAGGTGACCTATGAAAACATCACAACCCTAACTCTGAAACAATTAGGATTTAATCAGTGTGTGGTTGAAACTTGAAACCACACGTTTTGCCTTTTGGGCTGCATGGAGGGTCATGCTGATGCAGTGTGATAAAAACGTGTCATTAATATAATTGGCCTTGGTTTGGCTAAAATTAGTTAAAGGCCAACAAATTTAACTGCAATTATTTAGATTTAGGTTATTTGTAAATACAACAAAATTATTTTAATGTAAATTGTATGGAACCTTGTTCAATTTTTGGGGTGCAAAACCCCCTACGAATAAAAAATGTATATAGAACCCCTAAACTTTACATTATGTGCGAAACAAACCTCCGATATATTTGACCATTAATCAACTGACAAAAATGTCATGTGAGATTCATGTCATTTTACTAACCTCAAATTTGAGCATTTTTATCCCTAATTAGGGATGAATTAGAGGTAACTATGAGTAAATCCAACAAGAATTTTTTTAAAAGAAAATTCTAAACCAATCTTAGGGTTTTGAGTTTTGGGTTTCTCATTTTATGGTTTAGGTTTTGGGGTATTAATTAAGGTTTAGGATTTTAGGTTTAATGGTTTTGAGGGTTTTGGTTTAAGACTTATGATTTATAGGATTCCAATTTTAGGGCTTAAGATTGTAAGTTTAGGGGTTGCATTTAGGATTTCTTTTTGTTTAGGGTTTGAGGATTTAAGATTTAGCTTTTTGTTTATTTCACACATAATGTGAAGTTTTAAGAGTCCTATATTCAGAAGACAGTTTTTAAACCTTACAAGATTTTACGCGCATGAGCCAAAATTGAAGGGGTTCCTTATTATTTATCTAAAATTTTATTGATATAACATTAAAACATTAGTCATAGAAAAATATTTACATTATATTGAATATATATAAATAAATTTATTACTTTTTTTTTTTAACCTTTGGTAAATATAGGGAGAGCACACAAGTAGATACACAACATAATTAATTTACGAATATCCTAAAAAGGTTGAGGTCCTTGATCCGAATCACATTATTTTCTTATATTGCCCCAAGTAAAAGAAATGTTTGGATAAATGTAAGTTTTTAAAAAAGTTACAATTTTAAATGGTTGCAAATCTTTGCAAAGAAGTTATCCAACTTTGGCAAAACATTACAAATGGCACTAGTGTGCAGCATTAAATGTGCTTTATGATTGCACCAATTTGGGTGCTCTACACACAAAATTAGAATCAACTTAAATATAATTTACCAGAAACATAAACACAAAATGTCATAATACCTCGAATTTTGGATTAAAGCAAGGTTTAACTTTCCGTTGGAATCGGATTGATTGGCTATTGATTAATTTGAGTCGTGCATCAACTAAAGCACATCTAACCTTTATTATAGAATATGTGCATTTGTTTATATAAAAGACATTATCTCCTTTATAATATCTTCAATCTATCCCTTGGAACAAAATATTAGAAATTTTGAAAAAGTTATTGAACTTTTCTTAATCTGCTTTCTTGTAAGACTTACCCAGAGAAATTAGTATCATTGCAAAGATATCGAAAAAAAATTGAGCCACACAATATGTGATAAAACACACAATTTTTTATAAAATACAAGAACAATACGATATAAAAAAAACATATCAATCAAAAAATTAAAGAATATAGGAATATAATTGACAAGATACATTCCCAAACAAATGCTATACTTTGTCAATTTCTGCTTTGCCACATCTAGGTTCAATTGAATATTAGAGAATGCTAGGGAGCTTTCAGACTATGCAACTTCTGCTTGAAGGAGAGGTTGATCTCAATTCTATGAGTTATGACATTGGAAAGTTTTGGGAATTCTAAAAACTATTGTGTAAAAAATTTAAAAAGGATATGAATATAATGGTCTTGGTGGCCCAAATTATTTCCCACAGCCCTAAATTCAACCGAAATTGGCTGATTTTTTTTTTCTACAAAAAAAGATTAAATTTAATAAAAAAATTGATTTCTTGAATAAGAATTGGATTTCAAATTGGAAAATTCTGTTTGTGTAAAAAAAAAAGCTCAAATTTAAACAAAGAAAAGATTGAATACAATAAAAAATAACTAGATTTAAAACTTTCATCTCACAATGAAATTATCCTTGATGACATTAATGTAGATTTCTACCAAAAGGGTTTTTCTTAAAAAATAAAATTTAGTACTTTTTACTATATTGCAAAGATTTTTGGTTGAAGTTTTATTAAATATACTCATATACGATATTTTGTTACAAAGATTATAAAAACTATGTGGATCTTATGAATATGTTAGATTTTAAATCATAATTATCAATGCATTGTATAAATTTTTTTTCTTCTAACTATAACGTTTAAGATTATAGATCATGAGATGTTATTTGTTAACCCATATCTATCAAAGACTTATACGTTATATAATATGCTTTTGTTTTGTAAATGTAACCAAATAATGAATGTCTTTGGCTAGAAGGAAGTAGGAATTAACATTATACCTTCGTTCCAAAAGACTTCTAATAAGGAAGAGATAATAATTTTTGTTTTGAAGAGATCAAAATTTAAAATAATATCATGTCTTCAATTATAATTTCTTAATTTAATTTTTTTTGTTTACATCTTTGAACTCTACCTTAATCTTTAATCATTAAACTTGTGCTTATAGTTTTCTAATTTTATAAGTGGCAATTTTAAAAATTATAATTTATATGTTGGGTTTCTATTTGTATATACCAAAAGTAGATTATATTATAATTAATTTATGAAGTGGGTTCGCTGCGTTTGCCTGCCCTGGACGAAACGACGGAGACAATACACGATGTGATCCGCAAAGGAAGGTGCAAACGATGTCGTTTAGTAGGTGAAACCAAAACGACGACGTGGAGATTGTCGCGATCAATTATTACCTTGGTTAGAACTGGCAATTTCTTGGCCCCAAAAACCAAAACCATTTCCTCCAAATTCGATTCGCCGTTTCGTGTTAACGCATCGTTCTCTCAATCTCTCTCTCTCCCCTCTCTCTCTCTCTCTCACATCGCGACTTGTTCGCACAAAATCTCTGGATTTCGCTATTTGCAGTCACCTCTTAATTCTTATCGATCTTATTGACACACACGAACACGAACACGAAGACGAACGAATCCCTCTCTCTCTCTTCACTCCTCCGATAATTCGTAACTAAAGGGTTGGCCACCTAAGCCCTACTCTCTCTTGGGCTTTATTGCTTGCTCTTCGGAGTTTGTTCGTTTCGATCATGGATTTTCTTTTTCCCATGGCTAATTGAAGATCCAGACCTGATCTAGGGTTTTCTCCTGGCTTCAATTTCACGAATCTAGGGTTTCTAATTTGGGTCAAGGAGGTGGAATTCCATTCGAATTGATGTTTCTTTTCAAGGACGAAGTTGGGATCGATACAGAATTCAAGGGAGATGGACGGCTATGCATGGGTCGGAAGGTGAGGAGTGGAAACAGAGGCGGCACATGTGGCCAGTCCCTCCCAACGCGACAACTGTAGTTCCCGCTGCCGATTCTTCATTATCTGATTTAATATGCAAAGTATACTCGTTTTTCCCCGATAATTTATTTATTTGTTTATTAATTTTTCTCTTCCTCTGGGATTCCGCTCAGGAGGTTTAGGTTTTGCTCCTAATGTATCAGTTCGATTTAGCCTTACAAAAAGCAATCATCCTGTGTCCTATCTGCCCAATATTTCAAGTTTCGATTTTTTTTTTTTTGTCTATTGTTCATTTTTGATGGTATATACATGCTGGAAATCGCTTAAAATTTTCAAATTTCAAAGGTTTGATTCTCTTAAATAATGGTTATCTTTCCAGTTTGACCTAAAAAAATTTCAATGAAGCTTTTCGTTTTTTTGGGTTACCGGTTTTACATTTTAGGTTAGTGGATATCCGTTTGACCCAAACCATTCGAGAGTATTTTCCTGGCATTTTATTTCCATCTCCGTTATATTTTAATTTACTGAGCAGGGTGTGTAGTTTGTAATTTAATTTGAGCTGCGATATCATCTATTATGATGAATTCTTCTTTGGACGTTCTTCAGGTTACGTTCGTTTTGAATGAATAGAATGCTTGGTTTTCGTGTTGACATGATATTATGATTTTTATTAGTGATTGAGGATTAAGGAGAAGTATTTGTTCTTACCGATTCTTGTAATTGTTATTACTTATATTTCTTACAATGCAATTATCTGTTTACTAAATTGTTCGGTGGGTTTTAGTTTAACTTTTGTTCTGGGTGAGATCTTGGATCAATAAAGATTGATATTTGGCTTAAAGGAACAGTTTATCAATGTAGGTATATGTTAGTGTTTTGTGAGTTTTTTTCCCCTTCAAATTATATATATGTGTATGGAACTCTACTTCATTCTAGATAATGTATGTTGTTCTTATTATGTATGTGTGTTTGAACTCTACTTTTTTTTGTAGAAAATATGTGCCTTTCTTTTTCTTTTCTTGTTTTTAAAAGAAAAAAAATCATTGTTTTGGAAAGGGAAAAATACAATCTCATTAGTTTATACCACCTTCAGTGTTGGTGTGGAGAAGGCATATTTAAAGGTTATTAACATTTCTGGGGAAAAAAATGAATCAAAATTCCAATGTATGATGTACTGTATTCTTGCTGATGTTGTATATATCTCCAACATATTTACTTTTCCCTACTAGGCATTATGACATGTTTGTAAATCCTATTTGTAGAGTTTATGTTTGGTATCTTGTCCAAATGATATAATTATCCTTGATCCCCTTAATGGTTGCTATGTACACTAGTTATCCTCTCTTGCAAGCACTCTTTATTGGTGTTCCTGATATTGCCTCTGCTTATTATTTCTTTCTAATTTATCCTCTCAAAATTTCTTGCTGCCCCCCACTCTCTGTGGTGGCTTTAATATTCCTTGTTTTATAACTTAATATGTAAGATTTGATTAACCTTCTTCTATATGCTTGCTTGTAATAGGATGGACGCAAGATTCGTGTCGGTGATTGTGCACTTTTCAAGCCACCCAAAGATTCCCCACCTTTTATTGGAATAATTCGCAAGTTAACTTTGAAGAAAGAGGAAAGTCCAAGTTTAGGAGTGAATTGGCTGTATCGACCTGCTGATCTGAAACTTGCAAAAGGGATCTTGCTGGAAGCAGCACCAAACGAGGTGTTCTACTCCTTTCACAAGGATGAAATACCCGCTGCATCGTTACTCCATCCGTGTAAAGTCGCATTTCTTCGTAAAGGTGTTGAACTTCCTTCAGGGATATCCGCATTTGTCTGTAGACGAGTGTATGATATTGACAACAAGTGTTTATGGTGGCTAACTGATAAGGACTACATTAATGTCAGTCTTCTAATATTTCCTTTTCTCTGTTACATAATTTTGTGTGTAATTATTTATTGATGTGGTTGTGGTCTGTCATTGGATACAGGAACGACAGGAAGAAGTTGATCAGCTATTAGACAAGACAAGACTAGAAATGCATGGGGCAGTGCAGTCGGGAGGCCGTTCTCCAAAACCTTTGAATGGTCCAACATCAACACCATCACTGAAATCTGGTTCTGATAGCATTCAAAATAGTTCTTCCTTTGGTTCACAGGGTAAGGGAAAAAAGAGAGAACGGGGTGATCAGGGGTCTGATTCATCTAAAAGGGAACGGTTAATTAAAACAGAAGATGGGGATTCTGGTCAATTTAGGCCGGAAAGCATGTTAAAGTCTGAGATTGCTAAAATTACAGATAAAGGTGGTCTTGTAGACTTTGAAGGAGTTGAAAGACTGGTACAACTCATGCAACCTGACAGCAGTGATAAAAAAATAGATTTGGCTGGGCGAGTAATGCTGGTTGATGTAATAGCAGTGACAGACCGATTGGAGTGTCTTGGTTGGTTTGTGCAGCTCCGGGGTTTGCCTGTATTGGATGAATGGCTCCAGGAGGTCCATAAGGGGAAAATAGGCAATGGTAGTTCACCTAAAGAAAGTGACAAGTCTGTTGAGGAATTCCTATTAGCTTTACTTCGTGCATTGGATAAGCTTCCTGTGAATCTTCTTGCACTACAGACCTGTAATGTTGGAAAATCTGTGAATCATTTACGTAGTCATAAAAATACTGAAATTCAGAAGAAAGCTAGGAGTTTAGTGGACACATGGAAGAAACGTGTTGAAGCTGAAATGAATATGAGTGATTCAAAATCTGGCTCTAGCCGTGATGTTTCTTGGCCGACCAAGCCAGCACCTTCTGAGGTTTCTCATGTTGGCAATAGGAAAACTGGAGGATCTGTTGATACCGCTGCAAAGAGTTCCACATTGCAACCCTCAGCATCTAAAAATTCCCAAGCTAAGCTTAGCACTGGAGAAGCATTATCCAAGTCCTCTCCCTCCCCTGGTTCAACTAAACCAATGACCACGTCAGTAGGCAGTAATTCAAAGGATCCGAACTTTAAAATGTTGATTGGAGCTGGAACATCAGATCTACCCCTGACACCTATTAAGGAGGAAAGGAGCAGCAGTTCTAGTCAGTCACAAAACAACAGCTTATCTTGTTCTAGTGAACATGCAAAAACTATTGGTTCTTCTTGCAGGGAAGATGCAAGGAGCTCCACTGCTGTGTCTCTGAGTGCAAGCAAAGTTCCTGGTGGTGCATCTCGACCCCGAAAATCAAGTAATGGTCTGCATGGTTCAGCTGTTAGTGTAGCTCAGAAGGAGCTGAGTTCTGGAAAGAACTCAAGCAGAAATTCACCCTCTGAAAGGGCATCACCGACCCAAGTATCCCATGAAAAATTACCTGATGCGCCTCATGCTGACCATGGGAATAATCAGCGACTCATTGTTAGGTTGCCAAACACTGGTCGTAGTCCTGCCAGGGGATCTAGTGGGGGCTCCATTGAAGATGCTGCTATTTCGTGCGGCAAAGCCTCGCCTCCTGCAGATAAGCATGAGAGTCAGGACAGAAGAGTGAAAGCGAAAACTGATGCTTTGCAGACTAATGTTGTATCTAATATGACCACTGATGTGTGTGATGCCAATGTTGCTCCAACTGGTTATGAGGAAGGTAATGGCTCACCTATGGGTGATGAACGGTTTAGGGCCAGTGAAGATGGTGATAAAGTGGCAGAAACATCAAAACCAACTAGTTCATTAGCAGGATTTGTTTCCAGATCTGGCCAGACATATGATGCTTCTTTAAGTTCCATAAATGCACTAATTGAAAGCTGTGTGAAAATTTCTGAATCAAGTGTTTCTGTGTCCCCTGGAGATGATGTTGGGATGAACCTACTTGCAACTGTGGCAGCAGGGGAAATATCCAGATCTGAAAATTTTTCCCCTATGGCTTCTCCTGGGAGGAAGTCCCCTGTGGCAGATGAATCATGCTCAGGCAATGATGGAAAGTCAAAACATTTGGTGGAAGCTGTTGCTCGCACTCCTGGGAAATCTGATGGTGGCACTGCTGGAGAACACATGAACCATGTAGATCCCTTGCGGTTTAAGAATGATTTGAGGCATACTGTCGCACCAACATCGTGTGATTTGTCTGGAGATGGTGAAGCCACTTCATCTGGTTGTACAGAGAAAGCTGTTGATGTCAGAACTCAAACAAATTCTTCCCCAACAGATTTGTTACAGAATGCAGAAGGCCCATCCCTAAGGACTGAAATTAAAGAGGATGCTTCTGAACCTATGTTGTCTGCTAAAAGGGAGCCTCTTGTGGAGCCTGAAGGAGTGCATCAGTTTCATGAGCAGAGGGAATTGGGAACTCACTGGGTTAAAGGTGGCAATAATTCAGATTCTATTGATGACGATCAGAAGGTTGAACGTGTAGATGAGGTAACCATGGAGAATAATTCAACATTGATATCAGAAGGGGCTGGTGCAAGTGTAAAGATTGATAAGGAAACCAATGAGAAATCACCTGAATCATCTTCAGATGTGGGTAATGAGAACCAACTTAGTCTGGAGAAAGCTACAGGTACTGGTGTTGCAGTGCAAAAGCCATCTCCAATTGCAGAAAACTGTGAATCCATGGAGGGCACAAAAGAGGATGTGGTGCTACCTTCTGCTTCAGGCAATGCTTTGATGGATTCTAAGGCTGTAAATGCCGATGACATGAAGCCAGGTTTGGTTGAGCAAAATGAAAGGAGAATGGACCTGGACTCGTCAGTTTCAGCTAGTATTAATGAATGTGCTGAGGAGAATTTGGATAGGAAAGAGGTTCCTGGTCACTGTTCTGGCTCATCATTTAACACTGAGTCACCAAGAATTCCTGTGCAAGAGAGTGAAGTCCACAAAAAATCTTCTGGGTGTAACTTGGACAGAGTTGAATCAGAGGATGCAGGAGAACGGCATGCATCCAGTGCTAATGCTTCACTTACTGCTGCAGGCTCAGATATGGCAGTAAAGCTGGACTTTGATTTGAATGAGGGCTTTCCTGTTGATGATGTGAATCAAGGGGAGAATGTCAGACAGGAAGAACCAATCACATCATCTGCGGTTCACATGCCTTGCCCAGTGCCTTTTCCCATTTCTCCTATGTCTGCAGGCTTCCATGCTTCAATTACTGTGGCTTCAGCTGCAAAAGGACCATTTGTTCTACCTGAAAGCCCATTAAGGAGTAAGGGTGAACTTGGATGGAAAGGATCAGCTGCTACAAGTGCATTCCGACCAGCAGAGCCTAGGAAAAATGCAGAGCCACAGTCAAATACAAGTGATGTTCCTTCTGTGGATGCCACTTCTTCCAAGCAAGGTCGTGCTCCTTTAGATTTTGATCTGAATGTGCCGGATCAAAGAAGTTTTGAGGATCTGGCTTCCCATGGTTCTTCACGGCAGAATAGTTCAGAAGCTGGACCTCATGATCGTGGCAGTGCTGGACTTGATCTTGATTTGAACAGAGTTGATGAGACTCCTGATGCTGGGTCCTTCTCTTTGAGCAAATTTGATATTCCTTCTTTACCAAGTAAGCCTTCATTGTCTGGTGGATTATCTAATGGTGGAAATGTTTCGAGAGACTTTGATTTGAATAATGGGCCAGGCCTTGATGAAGTTGGCACTGAAGCTCCAGCACGTAGTCAGCAGATAAAAAGTACAGTACCATTTCCGTCGGCTGTTCACAGTGTCAGAACAAATAATGCTGAATTTGGGAATTATTCATCATGGTTTCCTTCAGGCGGCTCCTACTCTGTTCCACTTTTGCCTGGTCGAGCGGAACAGAGCTATGTGGCTGGTGCTGGAGCACAGCGAATTTTGGGTCCTCCAGGTAGCACGTCTTTTGGTCCTGAAATCTACAGGGGCCCAGTACTTTCATCTTCCCCTGCCGTTGCTTATCCACCCGCTACGCCATTTCAGTATCCAGGATTTCCATTTGAAACCAATTTCCCTTTGTCTTCAAATTCCTTTTCTGGGTCTACAGCATTTATGGATTCCTCCTCAGCTGGTGGACTTTGCTTTCCTACTATGCCCTCGCAGTTGGTAGCCCCTGGTGGTGTTGTCTCACCTGCTTTTCCCCGTCCCTATGTCATGAATCTTCCAGGTGGTACAAGTAATGTGATACCTGAAAGTAGAAAATGGGGAAGTCAAAGTTTAGATCTTAATTCAGGCCCTGGTGGTACAGATTCAGAACGCAGAGATGATAGATTGCCTTCAGGATTGAGGCAACTTTCTGGTCCCAATTCACAAGCACTAATGGAGGAACAAATGAAGATGTTTCAGGTGCCAGGAGGTGTATTGAAGAGAAAGGAACCTGATGGTGGCTGGGACGGAGCTGATAGGTTCAGCTACAAACAACCGTCATGGCAGTAGGACAATGGCTTCTCAAAGCAAATATTTGCAAGTTGGTGAGCCCCATTTAGGCCCTTCAAGCTTTACAGTGTGTTTTTCAACTTGATGAATGTATGGTGCTTAATTATTTTGAAGTTATTTAGATTACTAATCTTTTAGATCTGAAATATTAATTTGACAACATTGATTTAGGTCTTGGTCTTTCCCAATAAGTTAGTCATGTGCATAGGATCTTATTAGTATTTGGTTTTAAATATATATATATATATATATATATATATATTTGGGGAAATGTAGAGTGCCCAGCTTCCATTTGAAACAAAGTAGTTATCGGTTATCCAAGGGTTAGATATGTACTTAGCATTACCAAGAGCATAATCATCTTATAAGTTGGGAGATCTGTTTACACCGAGTTATGTTTAATTATTCAAATTTCTATGCTCTTATTTTCCTTACTCGGGTGTGATCTGGATATTAAAGCTTGTTACATATTCTAAAGTTTCGACTGTTCTGGGACTCTGCAGCTTTTGTGGGAAATGTTGGATATATTGTGGAGGATGTTGGATTTGTTGAGCCATGAGCTACAGGAAGAGATTTTACCCTTGCTGCTTGATGCGCCTCTTCATTTCTGACTTGATAATGTTGATCAGGACCTCTGATGCAGTTGTTTTGAATGAATCAGCTCCAGCAGATTGCCCCTTTGCAGATAGGTTTTTCCTGTGTAGATATCTAACTTAAAAAGAGCGGGTGTGATAATGCCGCCTAGAAACAGAGAAATTGGCATCAAGTGTTTGACTGTAACCGTTCTGCAACAGCACTGAATCCCAATCTGTTCTCAAGCATTTGGAAGGAGAGGATTGGTTTATATGAACTGGCTTAGACTTGAGGCCAGTTTGTGTCTTCTTTCAATCAAATTTTTTCTTTTTTTCAACTTCTTGTTACATATATAGTTATTGCTGTAGTCATGACTGCCGAATTTTGTCTCTTATCACATTCTGGTTATTGATATATGCACAGGTTAGCTGCCATGCTCAATGTCTCACTCCAATTTTCCCGGCCTTCCCCCCTCTTTTTTTTTTTTNCTCTTTTTTTTTTTTTTTGGTTTTTGTTTTGTTTTCGGCATTATATATAATCGCAAGCCTTTTGATACGGTCACTAAAAGGGTTATCGTTCGATACCCAACGAGTGTTTCTCCTCCATAAATAAAACTTTAGAATGGTGGGTGAAGAATTAGTTGAAAAAGAAAATTGGTTGGGGAGTATTCAACTTGAGCTGAGCATCAAGGTTGTTGTGTAGTGAATGTCGATTGCATATGGCCCGCGCAACCAATAAAATATTTGTAAGACCTAGGAAAGGAATAGGATACTAGTTAAAATATTAAACTAAAGAATGTCGGCTATGATATGACGTCAATCACAATCGAATGGGATGCATGTACTCACTTTTGTAACCCCCTTTGGCTGGAAAAAAAAATAAAAGAATAAAAAAAGGAGAAAGAAACCGTCCCCATTTCTACACTTTGTCTGCAAATCTTAATCATTGTTTAAAGCTGGTAACTTGAGGAGGACACAGCGTGCGTGATACACACCAACTTTCCAATATTGTCATCTGTGTTTAAGAAAAATAGTGTTATCATCTGTGATGTGAGTGTGAGCTGGTTGCATTTTCATTTTCATTTTGTCTTCCCTTAAATCAAGGGCTAAGATTTTCTTAATCGTTGTCCTTCATTGAATGGGGCAGTGGTATTATCAACTATGACCTGGTTTTTGATTTCCAATTTACAGCTTGCCTTGACCGCAAATCCCATTAAAATACAGCTTCCGAGTATTTACATCTAAATGTTGTGCTTATTCCAGTTTTGGAATCTCCTCCTAAGGATTCACCCTTTCAGCTTTTGCCTTTCCATTCTTTGCCCTTTGTCCCTCATCTGCCTTTCTTCTGTGTTTTATTTAACAGAGTTATTCTTATTAAAAATATAAAATTACTTTCATTATTTTCTATTATCATAAAATTTGTGAGTTATATGTGATTAAATATTAATAATATATATATTGGAGTGATTCTCGAAATCCAAAATTAAATTATTGTACATCTTTTAGGTGAGGAAAAGTATATTGAGAATTTATGAATCTGTATATCACATTCACATGAAAACTAATTACTCAAAATGAGATATATTTAAAAAAAAAAAAAAAAAAAAAAAAGGTATATTGGGTAGATTGCTTGTTGGTATTTCCAACTCCCTCCTTCAGCGGCAAGCGAGAAAGTGGAAATTGGTGGGAGACCATTAAATGAATTGTAATGACTTAAATTAAAACCATCAATCACCAAACACATAACACGTTCCCTTCAATAAAAATTGTGAAAATATTAAATACCATAACAAGTGCAAATCCGTAGAGATTGCGCCGAGAAATCAGGGCATTTTGGCATGGCCCACTCCCAACAGGTGTCAATATCCCACCGTGGACTTTACCTTCTGGGAGAAAGGACCTCAATGGATTTCAATTCTTTTACAACTAGTCTCGTATCACGCATTAAATATTCTTGCAATACATTTTTTTTTTCTTTTACTTGTAAATATAATGAATGCAAAATTGGTTCACATTGCCATCCATTAAAATGGCTTAAGCCAATTGAGAAGGTAAGTTGGTCACAAGATTTTTGTCGTAAAAAAGTAGTTTTGTATTCAAGACATTTTATTGATAAAATAAAAATTTTAAAGCATTTCATTACATAAAGTTATAATTGTAAATATTTCGACAATGAGACTCTTAAAATAGAAATGACTCGTTTCATATTTGATAAATTTAACTTTTATTCAAAGATTGAGTTCAGACCTAATTCCTAATTAAAAAAAAAAAAGCTTAAACTTTGTGCTATTTAAATTTATCTACACTAATTAATACCTTTAGAAAAACTTGTATGGCTATTATTATTTTTTTGTTTTACCCTTCATTATCACAAGTGGAAACTGCATTCTGTTTTCAATTTCTTAGATAAAACAAAATAAAAGAATGCAAAACAGAAAAAGGAAAGGAAGAAATAAATGATGACTATTTATGGTCATCAATTTTTCCATAATAGAGAAATAAATAGAGGAGTTACGGCATGAATGTTGATAACTCTAAAGTCTCTCCCTCTCTCGCTCACAATTATTTTAATTCTGATGCTTCTCTTCTTCTCTCTTTCTTTAAAACCCACCTTTGTCTCTCTCTGTCTTTTCTGTGTCTGTAGATGTTGGAGAAGATTATGAAGTCTTCAAGTACGCTTTTTCAGGACAGGTTTCATAACTATAGCAAAAGGGAGAGATGCTTCAACGCAGGGACTTTGGTGCCTTTTATTCTGACGTCTCTGTTCATGGCTTCCATTTTCAGCTTCTTCCTTCTCTATTCACCATACTCTTTTTCTGTCTTGCCCAATCAAGACTCCAACGTTGTTCAAAACCAGCAATTCCAAAATCAACAAGACCATGTCCATTCCCAAACAAATCATGCTACTTCCAATCTCAAATCACCACAAAATGGTAACTTGAAGATGATCTCACACACCCTTTTCTGAATTCCCTTCTGGGTCTGCAACTAATCAATTAACAATCTTTAATTTTTATTTTTTTTTCAGAGGAGGAGAAAAACTGTGACCTTTTCAAGGGTCACTGGGTTCCAGCATTAAGAGAGTCTTCATATTATAGTAATTCAAGCTGCACCACAATCCCTGATTCCAAGAACTGTTTCAAGAATGGCAGAGAAGATAGTGATTTTCTGAATTGGAAATGGAAGCCTCAACAATGCGAGCTCCCGAGATTCGACCCCAAAATTTTCCTCCACATTGTACGCGGAAAGAAAATGGCATTCATAGGTGACTCTGTGGCTAGGAACCACATGGAATCCCTCCTCTGCCTCTTGTCACAGGTTAGTGCAAATTGTACGGACACAAAAAAATTTCACCCCTTTTTTACGCTCAACCAGTTAAATCTTTCTTTTGTTTATATGATGGTAAATTTATTCCAATCTCCGGCAATTGAATTTCAGTTCATAGTTCTTTTGCAAAGTGGTTAGCGTCAATGAATTTGAAATTCTTTGCTTGCATTCAACGGAATATGATTCTCTTTCCCAATATGAATGGGCAGGAAAAAGAAACGCTAGTTTGGTTTATATGGAAGAGAATTACTTCAAAATGTGAAAAATCTGAATAATTAGTTTTATTGAAATAAATATTTGGTGTCTTCTAGAGAAATTGTACAAGGTAGAGGACTTTTGAGGAACCTGTAGGCAGCTGCTGTGCTGCCCCATTTTATTTTCGTTTAATTATGTTTCATTTAATAGGTCAACTATCATAAGTCTAATATTTTTTAATAATAGAATTAATTTTTGGAGTAAAATATTATGTCTACCTTGACCATATTAATGCAGCCATGTGAATGATGATTCTATTTATTTACACATCATTTAACTTATGTAAAATTTTAATTTTTTTTTTTGGCTTCATCTACAAGGAGACTTTTACTTAATTCTCCACTTATTCATAACTACTACCTCCATTCCTTTTCAAGTGACATTTTAGAGTTTTTTTTTTTTTTTTTTATTTTTTTTTTTTTTTATTTTTTTTNTTACATTTTTTTGAAAAAAAAAAAAAATTTACCCTCATTAGGCTTAATTATTTTGAGTTTTTCAATAAGAAGAGTGATTTAATTAATTTATTAAGATAAGCAATTTTTTCCAATAACCAATATTATTTAATAAATTTGTTAATTTTTTTATATCCTTCTTAAAACACACTTAAAAAGAATTGGTGGGAATATCTGAGTTAAGCCAGGTAGTTGTTAGAACTTCAATCCCATCACTCATAGGATAGTGTTGATTTGACACTAAGAGATCACTGTGTAGAATATTTGATTTGATTTGATTATAAGTTGATGAATGTTATGATTGAGGAATTAAATTAAAGCTTGTGTCCCATTGAATAGTAGATCTTGTCTAGCTGACTTAACGCAATAATTAGCATGCATAACTTAAAACCTTAACCACCCAAAAACATATATATCATGAATGCTCAATGATTTTGAATCAATTTACTTATTTGAGCTTATATAGATGGTCTGTAATAACTTTGCAGGAGGAAAGTCCGAAGGATGTACATAGAGATTCTGAAGATAGGTTCAGGACATGGTATTTTCCTAACCATGACTTCACTCTAATGACCCTATGGAGCAGATTTCTCATAGTTGGTGAGGAAAGAATGGTAAATGGTACAGGATCCAGCATTTTTGACTTGCAACTTGATAAGGTAGATGAGGACTGGGTTAAACCCTTCCCTGAGTTAGACTATGCAATAATCTCAGATGGGCATTGGTTTTTTCGAGTAATGTACCTTCATGAAGGTGGCAAACAAGTAGGATGTGTATATTGCAATAAACCAAACGTGAGTGACTACAACATTGATTTCCCCTTAAGAAAGGCATTTGAAACAGCATTCAACTACATCAATGGCTGCAATAAATGCAAAAACACTGTGACATTGGTGAGGACGTTTGCGCCGGCTCACTTTGAGAACGGGTTTTGGAACACTGGAGGGTACTGCAATAGAACTGGTCCTGTGAGTGAGGAACAAGTTGATTTTAAGAGCTTTGATTGGCAATTGAGGAATATTCAAATTCAAGAGTTTGAAAAAGCAAGAAAACAAGGGAGGAAGAAGGGGCATAAATTTGAGATAGTGGATGTGACTAGAGCCATGTTGATGCGACCAGATGCTCACCCTGGGACTCACTGGGGTAACAAATGGATGAAGGGTTATAATGATTGTACTCATTGGTGTATGCCTGGTCCTGTTGATTTTTGGAACCAGTTAATGCTCGCCGTTCTCAAAAGGGTATAAATATACATAGTTAGAGTTAGACAGAAATATATATATAACCTATAGTCTTAATTAAAATCATATACATTTTCAATCATAATAATATCATAATAGTTTCAGTGAGGTGAAGGATAAGAAAATACAGATTTTTCTTTTTTTCTTTTTTCTTCATAGTTTTATATAATGGAGATGTCATTATCTTTACATAATAGACTTTTTCAGAAGACTTTTTTTTTGTATGGTTCTCTCCATTTGTGACTTTGCTCTTTGAAAGGTTGCCAATACGATATCAAAATTTATTTATTCAATTAATTTTATTTTATTTTCTCTTTTGACTTCTATTTGTCTTCTCCGAAGTTCAATCGTTGAGGAAATTTCTTGCTTAATTGTGAGAAAATGGAATAATTGTTAATTAATTTCTATCAAACTCTAGAACAGAAAATGAGGGTGGTATATATGAGGAGAAGGAAGCTATATATATAGTTTACAGTAGAGGCACTCTCACAAGGATTTATACCTGTAACCTTTATGATGAATGAATCCCCCATCATCTTCAACACTTGCATCTTCTTCATCATAGATCCTTATTGGAATTAATGTCTACTCTTCATGCATGCATGCGTGCTTGGTAGGGAAGGTGAAAAGCATAGAGACAAGTGGTAAAACTGAGATAGGAAGGTGTTCGGTAAAAAATGGTCAAAAAATGAAAGCAAAGGATTCTATGGAAACTCAAGTGGTGGGACAGAATAAGAGGCTTGTTGCCAAGGATTGGCAAGTGAGGAATTCTAGTATTTAATTACTGGGAGAGCAACATTTGCGCTCATTGCTTGCCCAATCATGAGTGTGGGATGAATGGAGGACAAATTCTTGGCCTCAACTGCATGCTTCTTCTCTTAGATCCTCATGTGGTTAATTACCATAAAAGATACTTGAGTGCTAAATCAAATCAACTTCCAACCAAGTGTTTGTTACATGAAATGAAATCATCAAAATGCTCCTCATCATTATGATTACTTATCATGCATACAACATGTGATTTTTTTTTAATATATAGTTATTATATTTATCTATAAACAAAATAATAACATAGCACTAAAAAATATTTTAATTATTTCACCTAGTGAGCAACCATTTTTAAAAAAAATATTTTATTTGATACTCAAATATCTACTTTTTTTAAAAAAATTCTCAAACATGAGAATAATTTTTTCAATACGCAATAACTTAGAAGTAAATGTAAAATAACTGAGAGACTTTTTTATTTCAACGCTAAACTATGAGATAAAATCCACATAACCAATAGTCACTAAAGTGGACTGGATCATTGGACTTTTTTTTTTTTTTTTGGTTATTAAAAGTTTAGGGTGAGAGGAGAGGTGTCTCATTCCAAGGTTAGAATATGCCACAGGTTTCAATGAGAGCTTATAATGATATATACATATCGGCTACCAAGAAGAGACTAATAATAATGAGATTCGAACTTAAGTCTTATAAACAAAGTATTTCGATCCTTACTAGCTAAACTATTAGTATTAGACTGTTGAATATATTATACACTTGGCCCTAAAAAATTGGGCTGCGTGGTGAATGCTCTTACATCGTTTTGCATTTTGAAGGGTAATAAAAAATCCCATTACCATTCATGTTCAAGTAGAATTGTAAGCTCCAAGTTTCAAGAGCTTTAAGAAAGTCTCACGGTGCGTAATATCTCTAGTTGTGGTTCACCAAAAACAAAACCTCTTGTCGAGATGATTGATGATCGCCAATTCATGTCCAAAAAATTGTTAGGCATCAATGTGTCCTTTCCAGCAAAAGGTCCCCTTACTGCACACTCCCATACTTATAATTTTTTTCCTTACTTTTACCCTTCATTATCACAAGTGTAAACTGTATTATGCTTTCAATTTAAACTAGTACTTGTCCCAGCGTCAATACACAGGCAGTGGCAGCGTGTGACCTATAATAATATTTCATTTGAGGAATCATTGTATATATGATATGTCATAAACAAAAACTAAGATTATAATGCACTAGATATTTGTATAGAGAGGGGATGCTTTGGGGGCTATCCAAGTTTTAAGCATAAATCCAACACTCTTGGCTTAATTCTTGATGACGTGAAAGATCTCTGTAAGCGTTGTAATGGTTGATCCTTTAGTTGGGTATCACATTTGGCTAACCAAGTTGCCCATAGGTTAACAGTTCTAGGGAAATCCTCTAGATCTTTCACCAGCTATAAAGCACTTGATTAGAATAAACATATCTCCAACCACTAAGATTAATTAGGACAAAGCCAAAACTGTATTATGCTTTCAATCTGAATTACTCATAAAACAAAACAAAAAAGGAAAAGACGAAATAAATGGTGATTATTTATGGTCAATAAAGACTTTAATTTTCTCCTTAATGTCAATAGGGGAGTTACGAAAAAGATCATAGCTCTCAAATCTCTCCCTCTTCCAATTATTTCAATTCTCTCCCTGTCTTTATAACCCCCCTTGTGTCTCCTTGTCTTTCTGTGTCTGTAGACGTTGGAGAAGACCATGAAGTCTTCAAGTAAGCTTTTTCAAGACAGGTTTCATTGCTATAGCAAAAGGGAGAGATGCCTCAACATAGAGAGTTTGGTGCCTCTTATTCTGATGTCTGTGTTCCTGGCTTCCATTTTCAGCTTCTTCCTTCTCTATTCACCAAACCCTTTATCTTTCATGCTTAATCAAGTCTCTGACTTTGTTCAAAAGCAGCCATTTCAAAATCAACAAGACCATGCCCAAAAGAATGGTTCTTCCTGTTCCAGTACCAAACCACCACAAAAGGGTAACTCGAAAATGATCTCCCTCACCCTATTCTTCATTCCATTGTATCTGAATTCTCTTTGAGGTCTGTGATTAATTGACAATCTTTTGGTTTTTTTTTCCCAGAAAAGGAGAAGACCTGTGACCTGTTTAAGGGTCGCTGGGTTCCAGCATTAAGAGAGTCTTCATATTATAGTAATTCAAGCTGCACCACCATCCCTTATTATTTGAACTGCTTCAAGAATGGCAGGGAAGATAGTGATTTTCTCAATTGGAAATGGAAACCTCAACAATGCGAGCTCCCAAGATTCGACCCCAAAATTTTCTTCCACATTGTAAGGGGCAAGAAAATGGCATTCATAGGTGACTCTGTGGCTAGGAACCATATGCAATCCCTCCTCTGCCTCTTGTCACAGGTCAGTGCAAATAGTATGGACACAAAATGAAGGGGCCAGAGAAAAGAAAAAAATTCTGGAACTGATTTCATATATGCATCACTAGTTTGGTTTATATGTAACAAAATCACTTAAAATAGTTTGGCTTTTTTAGAGTATGGAAGAAAATCACTTTTTAGAACTTCTGGACAACTGAAACATCTGAACGCTGTTGATGATGTGACATTTCTGTTAATTGAATCAAATAATTGATTTTATTGAAATAAATTTCTGTTCTAGAGAAGTTGTACGAGGAACCTATGGACTGCTCATTTTATATTTATTAAATAAAATTATTTTTCATTTAATAGGCCAACTATTATATGTCTAAGACTTAATAATTAGAATTGATTTGTGGTGTAAAACATTATCTCAACCTTCACTCTATGATTCCATTTATTTACTTATAATTTAATTTATATCAAACTTTATTTTATTTTATTTTTGATGAGGATTAAGCTACCATCTTTTATGCTACTCTCTTATGTTACCACCCCCACCCACACATGGGACTCACTGATAGTTATGTTGTGATTTTGGTGTTATTGTAAATATTTCAAAAAATTGAGTTACTCAGTATGTGTCAAGACACACAGTTCCTTATAAAATGCAAGAACGACAAGGAAAATGTCAAGAAATAATTTTTAAGTTTACTTTTTAANTATATCAAACTTTATTTTATTTTATTTTTGATGAGGATTAAGCTACCATCTTTTATGCTACTCTCTTATGTTACCACCCCCACCCACACATGGGACTCACTGATAGTTATATTGTGATTTTGGTGTTATTATAAATATTTCAAAAAATTGAGTTACTCAGTATGTGTCAAGACACAGTTTTTTATAAAATGCAAGAACGACACGGAAAATGTCAAGAAATAATTTTTAAGTTTACTTTTTGACACTTTTTTTATATCGTGTTGTTATTATATTTTATAAGAAACTATGTGTTCTAGCACATATTAAATGACTCAATTTTTTAAGATCTTTGTAATGATACTAAAATCATATTGTAAGTCTTACTGGGTCTCATCTAACTAGGAGTGTAGCATAAGAGAATAGTATAAGAGATAATAGCATAGTGTTTACCTTTATTTTTACATCAAGTTGTTGTTTGGCTTTCAACAAGAGCCACTTATAATACTAAGTACTTGAGTTAAACCTGGTGATTTGATAACTCACTGCACACTCCGGTAGTATTCAATTTGACTTTCTCGTTAATAATTGATTGAGATTGCATGGATTATTCGCTTTTCTCATAAGGGTACTAAGGATCTTTGTCTGGTAAATTAGTGGACACTAAGAGATAGAATAGTTTATGTGATTTGATTTGATTTGATTATAACTTGATGAATGTTATGATTGACGAATTAAATGAAAGCTTGTGTGTCCCATTGAATTATACAGTTATAGTTTATCTTGTCTTGCTGATTTAATGCAATAATTACCATAACTTGAAATCATAACCACCCAAAAAACAATAATAATATAATTAAGGGAATGAATGCTCAATGATTTTGAATTAATTAGATATTTGATCGATGGTCTGTAAAAACTTTTCAGGAGGAAACTCCGAAAGATGTCCATAAAGATTCTGAAGATAGGTTCAGGAAATGGTATTTTCCCAGCCATGACTTCACTCTCATGACCCTTTGGAGCAGATTTCTTATAGTTGGTGAGGAAAGAATGGTAAATGGTAGAGGATCCAACATTTTTGACATGCAACTTGACAAGGTAGATGAGGATTGGGGTATACCCCTCCCTGAATTAGACTACGCAATAATCTCAGGTGGGCATTGGTTTAACCGAGTAATGTACCTTCATAAAGGTGGCAAACAAGTAGGATGTGTATATTGCCGTGAACCAAATGTTAGAGACTATAACTCTGATTTTCCCTTGAGAAAGGCCTTTGAAACAGCATTGAAGTACATCAATGGCTGCAAGAAATGCAAAAGGACAGTGACATTGGTGAGGACATTTGCGCCGGCTCACTTCGAGAACGGGTTTTGGAACACTGGGGGGTACTGCAATAGGACTGGTCCTGTGAGTGAGGAAATGGTTGATTTTAAGAGCTCTGAATGGCACTTGAGGAATATTCAAATTGAAGAGTTTGAAAAAGCAAAAAAACAAGGGTGGAAGAATGGGCATAAATTTGAGATAGTTGATGTGACTAGGGCCATGTTGATGAGACCAGATGCTCACCCTGGGGCTCATTGGGGTAAAAACTGGATCGAAGGTTATTGTGATTGCACTCATTGGTGTATGCCTGGTCCTGTTGATTTTTGGAACCAGTTAATGCTCGCCGTTCTCAAGAGAGTATAAACATAATATATATTGTTATAGCTAGAGACTTAAAAAAATACTCATACTACAACTTTATCCACTAATAATTTTAGTTGTGAATTTATTTAGTACAATCACTTTCTTAATTTGAACCTCTTTTTCGTATTTTCTTTTTGACTCTTTCTCATGAATATATTAATTTTATGTATTATTCATGTTCAATTTCTATGATAAAATTAAACTAAGTTTACACATTTAATTAAAATTTTAAAACACATGCAATCCATTGTCTATCAAACTAATAAATTAAAAGGCAAAAACACACAAGAAGGATGCAAAAAAATTGCATACATTTACCACCAACCTAGAAAGCACAAACACAACAATTTATTGTCATGTTGTTATGTTAGACACACCGTTGACACAGACACAGTCACGACACGTGTCTGACACAGTTTGAATTGAGTTGAACATGGCTTGCTACTTTTTTTAAGAAAAAAAAATATTTTTATTTTGTTTAAAAAAAAAAAAAGATAACTTAAAAGAGTTAGAATACAACTCTTCATTAACCTGAGTTTAGTTGAACGGTAGAAAGGGAGTTGCAACTGCTAATGGTGGAAGAAGACGAAATAGGTGATATGTTAAGGGATAAATTAGAATGTTAAAGAAATGATAGATTAGAATGAATAGATTACAAAGATAACTTTAATCTTTTTGCTTGTATACAATAAATATGTTAATGAATGAATAGATTATATCCCTCGAGTCCTTGACTATTTTTGTTGTTGTGAAGGAATAGAGTAAAATAACTTAGTAATTGTATTTATTTTAAAAAGGATATTAATATTTCATATAGGTAAAATTTATATCTTTTTTTTTTTTAGAGAATATAATGTAAATGTTTAATCTTTTGATAAAATATAAATCTACTTATAATGTTTAATATATATAGATATATATATATATTCCGTGTTGTATCTTGTATTTTTTTTAAAAAATTGTGTCCCATATCTCGTGTTGTGTCCCGTGTCCATGCTTCCAGCCACCGACAAACAAAAGCCAAAAATTTTCATTTATAATAAATATAACAGCCCCAAAGGGGACAATTATCCACTACAACTACAAGATAGAACTTAGATCAACAAACTCAGTAACAACTTAATTGCTTTACTATCTCCAAGCCTATGATTGCCTACCTAGTAAGATTATGATTATTGTTTCTTATAGGCGGTATACGTGAAGCTATAGTCCTGGAAAGAGAGATTCTTTTATGTTGAGCAAGCTATAGTCCTGGAAGGAAAGATTCTTTTTAGTTTGTTCAACATATTTCACAGCCATATGTTCCGTCATGTGCTTACCCATCTCATATTTCACCA
Organism: Cercis canadensis; assembly: GCA_003255065.1. Taxonomy (NCBI): domain Eukaryota; kingdom Viridiplantae; phylum Streptophyta; class Magnoliopsida; order Fabales; family Fabaceae; genus Cercis; species Cercis canadensis. The sequence continues at coordinate 1,716,165 of QAOA01003368.1, read as the reverse complement.
GCTGCTCAATTGTTTCTGGATTTTAGAATTGTGTGATGACCTACCACCCTTGTCTTTGTAGGAATTCCTGGATGCCAGAGTCTTCTGTCCCCTACGAGCTGCTGATATGGCACGTCGTCTCTGCTTATTTAAGCGCTTTTGGAGTTCAGCATCATTTTCCATCATATTTTGATTGTTTTCCTCCTGTGGATCAAAATTAACAATATGGATTGTGACGCCAAGGCCAGGCAACTAGGCATTGCACAAAATGGACTGACGTAACATCAACTCAAAAATAACAAATAACCATTATAACTATATGATGGAGTGCTACTACCCTTGTGTACCGCAAATGAGGAACCGCCCTGTCCTTTGCATTATAAGTTTACCGATTCTTTTTTCGTGGAAGAATATCTCCAATTAATATCCATTTTTTAATTTAATAATTAAAGTAAGAAATAATATTCTACATGCTAGTAAGTTATGCGAATAAAATGTTTCAGAGATTGAGGGGTTCTAACATCAATTACTATCCCCATATTTAAACATATTAACTAACTCATACATTATGCTCACATTCTTAGGCCCTAAGAATCCTTATTTCGGTAACTCCATGAAGCAAGTACTCCCTAATAGAATATGATAAGCATTTTTGCTTTTGCTATTGCAAGTACCGAATATTGACTCTTGACAAGGCAAAAGCTACAAAACCGAACATGCACTGTATGGCTTGAAAAGAAATTAATAGGAGATGAACTAGAAGAGCACAGATATAGAAAATTATAGTTAATGAACCATTCAAAACACTTTCCCAAAATTTCTTCATGGGACATCTAAAAATCTTCAAACTGTTCAACAAATGAATTATCTGGCAGAGGCAAAGATAGCAACATGACTAAACAATTAGATAATTTCCCAATAGATGTATACATGAAACAGACATCATTGTAAAAGCACCAAACAAGATAAAAAGAGTAAAAGGAAGGGAGAAAAGATGAAACTCTGCATACCTCATCACTTGCATCTTGCCTTTCAGTTTCACTGCTCTCACCTGCTTCAGAGTTTCCCTCTTTCTCCATGGTTTCATGTCCCTCATCCTGGTGAAAATATACTCATTTTGTATAATTAAATAAGATCTAACAAAGCTAAGCAGGTGAAATGTAAACAAAGCTTAGATATTCACTTGTCTATAACTGTATGACAAGCTCCACGTGTACTTGTCCGTGGCCAGTGGGTGAACTTCAAACAAAGTTTAGATGAGATATTATTTTAACCAATTCTGATTATTCAGATTTACATCTTAGTTGAATCAGCATGCTACAGCAGTGCCCGTTTAGTGACTAGCACCCAGAGAAAAATTTCTTTGTAGTCCTGGATGATCTCTGTCATCATCTGAACGATCGATGAGTCAGGATTTTAAATTCTCTTTTTGCCAAAAGCAAAAAGACTTCTCAGATGATTTCAATTTCCGTAAGAGTATAACAAATTATTATTTTTAGCTTTGAGGAGGTTACATAAAAGATTCAATAGATGTTTTATTAATATCCAAACCCACATAAACTACTGGGGAGCAAAAATGTACTTTAAATTGTTAGGTCTTAAAGGGTTGACAGACGTAAGAGATGGAAAAGACAGAAAATAGTTTGAAAATATTTAAAAAGAGATTGTCACCAAGGAAAAGAATGACTAAAAGGACAGGGAAAGAGAGAGAGAGGAGAAGAAGGAAGGAATCAGGCTATAAATGAGAAGCCTTTAGCAAAATTTTATAAATAACCACACAAGCTGAAAACTGTCATTTTCAATCAGTTTAATTGATTATCAGGCTGCTTCTTCCTATCAGTTATTGCATTTCCTAGTCGGACCACTAACAGAATTTGACATCTGACATGGACTTAAAGCCAAATCCAGAGACAATCTTGACTCAAATTAGAAATTCAATTAACCAATGCTAATCCACATATTCTATAAGCAATATGAGAAATTAGGATCAAAATTTGCCAATCTCTTTTTCCCCTCCAAGTACAAAAATATTACATCAATAATGCCCTAGACAAAAAGCAACTTGCACTAACCAAAAGGAAACTGCAACACTTTCAATCTTACCCCAAGATAACTCATAACTCAGACCAGTATCCTTCTGAATAAGCCAAAAAAAGGTAGGCTTTGTCAACAATTCGCATGCAGTGTTGGGATTACAGACCAAAACAAAATATTAAACAACCTCAGTTTAGGGCCAGATAAGTAGTCACAAAATTGATTTCTTATAACAGCAAATCAGCTTTTGTATTGTCAACTTTAAGCAACATGAGATGCACAACCTGATGCAATATGCATTAACAATGCCCTATATGGCTTGGGGACATATCAAGTGAGAGGAGTGAATCATAACCATTGGATCATTCATCAATGATCAAAATCAAAAGATTGACATTCATGTCACACAACTTTTGTAAATGGTCATGTGATAGTCACGTGATTTTTAATCCTGACCATGAACTCAAGATCCAGTTATCAAGATTCATTCTCATCTATAACAATAAACAACTCCTCTTACTTGATACATCCCATATATATATATATATATAAAGTAAAAAACCACACTAATTCTCATTGTACCAAGGAGATATTAACTTAAGACTTCAGAATATGCAGTGCATTACTTAAATCTTTATTACATCAGAAAAAGCTAATAGAGATATTACCTGCTCCAATAACTGTAAAGAATCATCATCCTTCACATCCCCCAACTCAGTTCCCTGATCATCTGAATGTGTATCCCCCTCTGCATTGCCTTCAATAAACTGCACATAAAATTCAACCATATTCAAGAGCTTTCAGACAGAATTAAATACCATATGAATGCTTGACAAATCATGCATTATAATTAAAACCCAATCCCCGAGTACAGTCCCTTACTGTAACAAACAGAAATTCCATGCTGGCAGCTAAGCTAAACGAAGAGGAAAGCATAAAGAAACAAAATGATCTTGCATTTTGATAGAAAGTGGTCTCCATCATTTCCACCCCTTCCTGAAAAACAAGTTCTTACGTGCACAATAAAAAATAACATCTCCATACCTTCTGAATGTCTTCGTCATCCTTTCTAGTAAAACCACTGGCAGCAAGTTCCTTATCTAGAAAACCAGTGCTTTTGTCTATTGTAGAAAAGCAGGGTCTTCCACCTTCATCCAAGACCCCTTCATCCCCCTCTCCATCGGAACCATCAATATCATCTATGCTTTCTTGCAAAGAAAGATTGAACCTGAAAAGAGAAGAGGGAACAAAACAATAAGGACAACTCATTGAGCAGTCACCAACTTGAATCCAATATCTTCCAATAAGTGAACAACCAATGATTAAATACATCTGCTGTTCAATTAAAACAGGAGATTAATGTGCTTAATACATTGTAGTATGTACTTAGATGAATGAACAGAAGAATAGTCGATTATCTTGTAGCCAAAATTTTTATTTATCTAAATAAGCAAGTAAAAAGAGTGCTTCCAATATTTCATCATTATGTCTGAAGATCAAACACGCTTGAACAGAGTTGCAGCCTGGGACTAGTGCAAGTCTACCAACCATTTTTTTTTTTTCTCTTTTTCTTTCCCCTTTATGGTAACCTCACATCCCTACAATCTGAAGTTTCTCTTAAGTATAGATTTCTGAAGTCTGAGAAGTTATTTATCTCTAAGACAACTCTTAGGATAGGCTAATTAATAATTGGGAAACATGAATAGACACCCCCCTTTAACTTAAGGGCGTTTACAAAGTGACACCCTGAACTTTAAATTTCACAAATCAGGTCCTTGAACTTCCCTAAATGCATTGTACCTAACATCCTTTGTACTACTAGAATGACATGTAATTCACTATATGCAAAAGCTGTCCATCATACAACACATTCAAGTTCACAAATGACTGATGCCAAATAACCACTTACCTCTTCCTGAAAAACTTAAAGATGCATTCAATATCACGGTCAAAGTACCTGAAAGAAGGGCAAATAATAAGAAATTATGCTACAAACAACTTATATCCAGTGTACATCTAGAAAAATGAAGATGAAAAATAAATTGTCGGTTCTTCCAATTTTACCATATATTTAATGATAGCCCAAATGTACAGAAGCAGTACTAGTCATTAATGATTAAATAGTTATATCCTGAATTACATAAAGATTCTAAATGAACTTCAGATTAACTGTACATGATGATAATACAATTAAGAATAAAAATAAAAATATGCAGGATATTATAATTAACTAGATAATTGAATATTAGGGAACATCAATTAAGCAAAGCAGAATCAAACTGAGACATAAACCACCAATTCAATTTTTTTTCCATAAAAAATGTTTTTATCAAAAGGAAAGAAAGTATAAAGATAATGTATCCTCCTAAGACAGCCGAAAACAAAGAACAGAAAGAACTGGGAAAAGAATCAACTCCAAAGAGCTTCCCAGTCTTTGCAAACTATTAAGGAAACTCCCCAAAAAATAATATTTGCTTTGACACATAATGAAGCCGAGAACACATTTTTGTGCCAAAGAAGATTGAGATTTGAGAATACTGAACTTGATATTTAAAAACTCAAGAATTCTGCTCCAACCATATATCGTCAGCAAAGACAGCAGCTCAGAAGCCTCCCCATCATTAAGGTCCACAAAGAAATGCAAATTCCCAAAAGAAAAAAAAAAATATGGGAATCTAGTTCACTAATAAAAGAAGAGATAGAGCCATGATGAACAGAAGAAAGAACACAAAGATAATCAAGAAGTTTCAAGAAAGCAGAGTGTCCCAACCAGGAATCCTCCCCATGGCCAAAAGAACAAAAGAAAAGAAAACCAGGGATCCTCCCAAAACCAAAAGTGAGACCCATCCCTCACTCACAAATGAAGCAACAGAAGAAAAGAAGGATAAACCCCAGACATAAATTTCAGGGGCTTGCATGATTCATGTTGGTCACAGTCTTGGCGCCCAACAATTCAGAGATAGAGTCAAACTTGCTCCTAATCATCCTAAGTTAAACAGAATGAGACTCCAAGGGGAAAAACCATTTGACCACAAGAGCAGGATTTTCAGATACCAACTCCCAAGACCTAAGCCCCTTTTTCTAGGCTTGCAACAAACTTCCCAACCAAATGATGCCTTTTGGAGCCCCCAATCCCTGACCACAAAATGTCTTAAATTTAAATTTTATAAATTTGGATAAAAGATATTGTGTGTAATCATTTAATCACCAATAGATGCGTATACAAACAAACTACTTTTGATTGATAAATCAAACCTTACATCTTGTTACATGTAATAGATATCACTAATGAAACAATTTATTAGAAATGAGAACATTTTTATTGTCATATTCAAACTCAGACATAGCTGTACCAAAATTATATTTTTGTATTTATCATGAAACATAAAAAGAATAGCATATTACTTTATGCTTCTAAATGTAAAGACATCTGTATGTTTTGCAAACAATTCAAATAAGATATTTCTAATTTGTAAAAAAGCTATAGATTAGGAACTAAATTTCAATGAAGCTTAAATTAAACATCAATGACTTGTAGATCATTGCACTTAATTACAAATGACAAAGCAGCAACAAAGTGATCTATCTGTTATGTTCGAAACATGACAAAGTGACAGCTTCTGCTCAGGCTAGTGAGAATAACAATGAGTATCATTCATACAAGTATAAAATTCAATGATGTGTGATTGGTTAAACATAGTATTGGACACAGGAAGGACTCTTACATCTGTGCATTACGATGTGATACAGATACCATTTGCGGAAAATCAATGACGGTAACCTTTTCATCATCGTCGATCTACAATGAACAGAAATTAGAGTGTAAACCAAAAGCAAAAGTTGATTACATATTGGATATCATGAGATTCACGCTAAGCATTTAGTTTTCTCATTTACAACATGTCAGCACAAAACCTAAACAGAGATAAAGCACCACAAGTCATTTATACCATAATGTTAAATTCGTTGAAATCACAGTGAATGAGACCGTTCTCTGCCAGCCGAACAACTAGTCCAACAATTGTTTCAAAAACCACCTCTGGATTTTGCAATTGCTTCACCTGAACTCTGCATTCACAGAACCAAATAATAAATGCAAAAATTCAAAGTTGACTGAAACCACATGTCACTTCTTTGATACCACCTTCCCACCCCCAGCCTTCTCTCCAGCCAAACAGAACAAGAAAAGGGGGGGAGGGGAAACAAAGATCAAGAGGCAACACGTAGAAAACATTAAAGGGGACAACAGACAAATATCAGGAAGAAAGACGACTTAAAATTGTCATGCAAGATGAAGACAAACTAGAATTAGAAGTTACAGTAAATACAACAGAAAATTAGTAGAGCCCAGAAATTTACAGGACTTCTTTTTATGTTTAAAGATACTGACTGTGGCAAATTTAATAGGGCTGGCAGAGAAGGACCATTTACCACTGCATAAGTAACTAACACCTCATCTGTTAACAACTTTTCTTTTCAGAACTACACTTCTTTACATCATCATCAACCAATTCTTGACTTAATTAACCAAATTCAATGTAATTAGTCAAGTCAAGAAGACCTTTTTGTTTCATAGAGTAGATTTGATTATCATGGAAAGATTTTTCATTTCTCTCTCAATGAACTCTTCTATCATTAAAAAAAAAAATAGAACACACAGGAAAATCTAGAAAAATAGAAGGAATCATATAAATCCTTGCAAAAATCATGCTGCTTGAGGATTATCAATGCATACTTAAGACATCCATGTGGATGCAATAGATATTGCTTAGTACCATCATAAAGAAAGAAGCGAAAGAGAAGCACATATCTAAGCTTGAGAATATACATGTATTGATGTAATACCTATTTAAAGCTCATGAATCCAATGTTTGGCACCTCAGACAGTCACAAAAAACATATACCTTCTAATACATAAAAAATCATAGTCACTATAATAGTACCACAGCTGCTAGATAAACAGAAATGTCAAAGGATCTTATTTCAAAATTTTAGTGGTTGGATGTGTCCTAACTTTATTTTTCCTGATGAAACAAAGTTACTGCAATTCCCTAAAATGTTAATCAGCAGAGACTTAAAATAGGAAGCATTTTATGGTCAAGACTAATTACAAGAACAATTAAGATACAATATAACCACAGTAGAACAGGTAAGAATGAAATTATATGATGCTAAATAAATGAAAGTGAAACACTTACAGAGGGTAACCTTGGACAAGTGACATGACTACACAATGTCTATTATGTTCTATGGCATTTGGAACAGGAAAACCATGTTCTTCCAAAGCCTGCTCAAGTACAGCATGGGCATAAGAAAATCAACCAAGAAGATAATCACTCTGTATATGGAGTGAAAAGGAAAAGATTACATGAGAACAGATAAAAGGGAAGAACCTTCATGAAAGCATATTCTTTAAGTGCAGCAAGCCGAGACAAATATAGCCAGTTATAACTACTACGATGTTGCAGGTAGTCACGCTTAGATTTGACAGCTCTAAAAGAAACTCTACCAAGCCTATGCAACTTCATAGCTAGGACTGTTCCATCTTCTTGGGCAACCTCAAATATATCTTGCAGAGCAGACGTGCAGCAATTAAGAAACAATAGTTGGATAGAATAGTAAAAGACTAGGCAAATGTTTGTGGAGAATTATAGACAAAACACTAAAGTACCAGACTCCTTTCCTACACCAATCTGGCGACCAACAGCCACAAACACTCCTTTGTTCACCATAGTCTTAATGGCGAGAAAATCGTAACCGAGGTAGGTCAAACGGAATCCATCATCTAAATGCAGAATAAGTATTAATTTAATAGAATCAGAGAAATGGACTTTAATATATAAAGAAATACAGATTAGAAGCTACCAACATTTAGAAGAGTCATGGTGCAATAACTTATGCTTGAGCAAATTTTTCAAAACCTTGTAAGTGCCCCCATGCCTACACATCCATAGGCAGAAATTAAAAACACCTAATTAAATTTTCACACAACAATAAATGAAGGGATTATTTGAAAAGAGTACTTGAGATGAGCAATGCGGTCAATGAGTTCAGTAGGTACAATTTCATGCTGCACAAAAACAAAAACAAAAAAAGTTGTGAGCTTGATGGGTGAATGAAGCAAGCAAGCAACATAACTAAATCCCTTTATAAAGTCTCTGTCTTCGAGTATGTGGACTATACTATTATATTACATTCAATTCAAAAACATAACAGTGTACTAGCATAGGAGAGAGATACATACATTCCTCATTCCCATTTCAACGGCAGTGAGAACCCTAAAATCATCTTTGGAGAGATATCTCAAGACATCTACATCGAGCTTCATGGTCTCTCTTCTTCTTCTTCCTCCTGCTTCTCCTCCTCCTTTTACTTTGTGCTATTGGTTGGTTAGGCCTTTGGACAGTATATTAGAAACAGAGTGTGACGACGATGATTACAGGCAATGACGGACCTATGTACAAGGAACATGAAATAATTTTCAATGGTTATATATATCATTTAACAAAGTTGCCCCCACCAACGCCATAGCATCCAAGGTTTTCCTCAGATACCACTCGACATATTCTTTTTTTCCTTTACTTAGCACAGATTCATAAAGGAGACTGAGGATTACCCAGAAGAAAGGAGACAAAGGATTACACACACACTAAATCTGAAATTTCAATTCCTCTTTCTCTATCTGCTTCCTTTCTCCCTGCTTAGGGGTCTCTCTCTATTTCTATTCCTCTTGCTCTACTCTGTCTCCGTCTTAATTTGATACTCTTTTCACTCTACCCTAGCTTCTTTCTCTCTATCGTTCTCTTCCTCTCCCACGCTCCGTTCTCTTTCCCTAACGTTCTATTATGTTGTACTAGCTTTTTTCTTTTTTTCCATTTTTTTATTTAATTATAGTTTTAGATAGATTTAATTTAATTAACTGAAAAATTAATAATTAATTGCAAAAAAATATTTTTCAATGCCACAACTACAAAATAGTTAGGATGAAGACAAAACTATAACATTTTGATAAATAAAATAAATAAATTGTTTGAAATTAAAATAAAAAAAATTAAATTATTCATTTAGACAAAATCAAAAGAAAAAAGGTTTAATTACAATTTTGGTCCCTCTATTTTAACCACTTGAACGTTTTGGTCATCCTTCTTTAAAAATAAACTATTGAGTCTCTCTATATTCATAAAATGTACAAGTTTAGTCCATTTATCTTTAAGTTAAAATTCTTAAGTTTATTTCAAGATGTAAAGTTCTCTAATTCATAATCTCTCCGTTCAGATTGAAGAGCTATGTCTTGTGAATCTTTCCATTAAATTTCAGCTCGATCTAACGATGAATAAGTCTAAATTTTTGGTTAGATGAAAATTTATGATTTTGATATTTTGGGCTATGTTTCACCGTTAGATCGAGCTCAAATTTAGTAAAAAGGTTCACAAGATGTAACCCTTCAATCTGAACGGTGAGATTATGAATCAGAGAACTCTACAACTTGAAATAAACCTAAGGATTTTGATTTAAAGATAAATTGACTAAACTTGTATATTTTATGAATATAGAGGGACTCAATAGTTCATTTTTAAAGAATGAGGACCAAAACATTCAAGTAGTTAAAATAGGGGGACCAAAATTGTAATTAAGCCAAGAAAAAATTATAATTAAATTTACGGAGATTCTATAATACTACGTAAATATGTTTTATTACACTAACGTGACAAACATACATAATTTTTATATTTTATTATATATAAAATATAATTTATTTAATTTTTTAAATAAATTTAAAAATAATTAATTTATACACATGTCATTCATTTATTAGTTATTCCTATGTAATATGACATATTACATAAATACTAAAAATATCTAAGAAACCTCCATAAATTTAAATATTACATAAATTTAATATTTTTTTTTAATAAACAAAAGTATAAGTCCTTAAAAAAATAAGTAAATTTGCTGCCTCTAACCTTCTCAAGCTGAAGTTTGCTGCCTCTGACCAACTCTCACAACAGCGTAGAAGTTTGGGTGCAATGGACACGGACTTCGGGCCAACGGTTTCACTGTAGAGCTTAAAACTGGGCCGGGTCGGGCCCTAATATGAAATTCTCATTTTTTAAACCATTTAGATGGGGCAGCCAGTTTTGTACATGGGGCACTAAAATTGCGGTCTGGCCTGGTCTTTAGGTGGATTGGTGGGCTAAGTCATTGGTTAAATTATTCAAAAAAAAAATTGAAAAAATTATTCTCAAGCTTTCTAAAACTTTAGAAGAAAGAACATAAAAATTCATACATGTCATAAATTATTAAAATACTCTTTAACATTATATAATTATTCTCTTTATATTTAAACATGATAATCAGATTTTATATGTCATGAATATAAAAATAAAATAATCACATAATATTAAAGAATATTTTAATTACTTTACAAGATACTCAAATTTTTTTTTCTTACAAATAATTTTCTAAAAAGTTTTAAAATTAATGTATAGAGTTTAATCTCACTACATATTCTCCTTCCATTTTCTTAGTGATTGTGCTCGTATGTTAAAAAAAAAAAAAAAATCACAAGTAAATTCCACATTGCCGGGATAATTTATCCAGCTCAATATCCGGTACTTGAACAATATAATACAAGAAAGTTTCACCCCTCATCATCATCATTCTTATTATAATTCTTTTTGAGCTGTTCTTGTTGCGTTCTTATTCTTTTGTCTAGTCAATTAAGTGGAGCTAGGTAGTGTTTGGTATATTTAACATTCTTAGGAAAGGGAAATAAAACTTTTTCACATTTGTTGTATGAGAAAAAAAGTCATTTCTAGGCATAAAAGATACTCGGAAATAAAATTTTACACTAATTTCAGTATCAAGAATGTTAAAACATTCATTGGAAAGTGAATATTGGAATAAAAATTTCTTACATTTGGTACAAGAGATAAAAAGTCGTTCTCAAGTATAACAAATACTCAAGAATGAAATTTTACAATGAAGCGGTGTTTGGTATAGGGAATGGAAGTTTTATTCCCACCCTCTCTCGTGGAAAAGTTTTATTCCCACTCTCCCCAAGTATCTTTTATGCCTGAAAATGATTTTGTATCTCTTGTACTAAACATAGTAAACTTTTATTCTCATACTCACTTTCTCAAGAATGTTAAAACATTTCTAATACCAAACACCACCTCAGAGTGAGAATAAAACTTTTCCACCCGAGAGGGTAAGAGTAAAACTTTCTTGGGAATACAACTTTCATTTCTCATACCAGACATTACCTAAGAGTGAGAATAAAACTTTCCCACATGAGATGGTGGGAATAAAACTTTTTCGAGAATAAAACTTTCATTCCGCATACCAAACACCAAAGGCTCTTAACGCTGGACACATTCCCTGCCTCTTAAGACAAATACATATCAATCGCTGGACCACAACTAACAGCTTATGCACTTCCAGTCTACCAGACTACCATTAATATTATCGACCATAAAGATTAGGGTATTCGTGCCCAAAGAAAGGGAACCCTTCAACCATGTCGAGTGGAGTCAGTGAAGTTGGGGCTTGCACACATCTGGAAAGTTTATTTTCCTTGTTGCAAGAAGAAAAGGGGGTTAGGGGGTTTCTGCCCTCTATGCACCCCACATTTGAAAAGAACAATGGAAATATTTTATGGCACAACAGCAGCTTGCTGTATCACCTAATACCAACCATATGTAAACTTGTAAACATGAGTCAAGAAATAATCATAACATCGTAGCAGTTATAATAAAAAATCTTCAAACGAGCAATGATACTACTAAATTCCAGTATTGAATGCCTTCAAAAGCATGGGGAATTCACAAGAGCAGCAAATGAGCAATCGTGCAACAACTAGACTGCCTATGGCTCTTCATAGAACAATTAATTATGACATCAGGGGCGGAAAACAACTGCCAGGAGAAGATTTAAGAGGAAGAAAGGGTCAAAATATGCAACTTTTGAGATATACAAGATTCAAATAGTTTACTCAATAATGGAACCACTCTAATCGAGTCAATTGGCAACTGACCCATTTCACCACCTTTCCCAGCCAGTCAACAAGAAAATCAAACATGAGATCAGTCATATAAACTTGAAGAGGTCAGGCGTGCAGGTATGCACTTCTGATACCTGATATCTTATCAGAACTGTAAGATGATGCATGAGCCAAGAAACAAAGAAAAATACTGTTTAACATAACTTTGGCATTGTATTTGTCATGTCCAAACGCACAATATGACAAATGTTTTATACCTTTCAGATAAAAATATACATACAGTTTTGAGCATAGAATTAAATATTTTACAAATCAAACAGTAATAAGCACAAACCAATCAAATTTAGTGTTGAGATCTTTATATACAGCGATGTGTGCTGTTCAATACCATTTTCAGTAAGTGATGAAGTTTAGAAAGATGAAGGCAGCAATAGAAAACCATATTGATCATGCTTATACATTATTCTTCTAAATCCTACTATATTCTTCTCATTGTATGAGTCAAAAGTCCATTTCTATATTTCCTAGAGACAGATATCAGCTAAAAAGAATGCACATGAATCACAAATTCAGGGACCAGTCCAATTCACAGACAAAACCCTTGCATCAGAAAAGAGCCTAATCTCTGATTAGGACCTGTAACATAAAATAACCAATCTAGGAGAACAGTCCTAAAGACCCATCAATTTATCCAAAATCCTCCAATTGAGGATTCAGAATATGTTGATACCAGTTAATATTCAAAACTGCAAGAATTAGAAGTACAAGGAACAATGGTTGCACTGTTGATAGCAATTTCCAAGCCCCACTTAATTAGAAACATGGTTCACAGACCTGGAATATAGTAGTGACAGAATTAATGGAATCATCAAATGCAATACCATTTTAAGGAATCATGTTAGATGTTTAATAACTATCTTCTCTAGGAACCCAATAAGTGAAAAAGGCGGTCTTCTTTTCGTCCATAGATAAAAAGTAATGAATAAAGGGTAAACCAATCGTCATCTGTGATATTCTACCAGCGGCAAATAAACACAAAACACCACTAATGTGTTTGCGCCAACCTCGCATTCATGAAAGCAACAGAATTTAAGGAATGACATTTCTCAAATCATTCTTAAGGTCAGAGGAAGTCAAGAAAACATGAAGCTCAAAACCAAAGATGTAAATTGCAATTCTCTAATTATAGTGTTAATAGCAACATTGGCATCAACCTATATCAATCCCAAGATGTAACAAATCTAAGAGACAAAACTAAATTCTAGACTAAACTAGGACCTCATCATTCTACTGCATTGCCAAGCCCAAAGGAGAAGAGCTCACGAACGGGTGAGAATTCCACCAGCCCAATATCCATAGCATACCCAGTAACCGGCAATTTCAAGTCCCGCAAGACACAAAACGCCTCAGCCATCCTAGCTTTTGGCACTTCCTGAGCAACCGAGCAATAAGGAATCCAAGAATCTGGACGATACTCCTCTCCTATCTCGATGCCTTCTTTCTTCATTGCATCACACAATTGGGATTGGAACTGAAGTAGAGAAATTGAGGGCGTCGGTGCAAGAAAGAGCACATTGTTGTCATTTGGAAGACTCCCAATTGAAGAGAAAGAAAGAGGCAAAGGTTCCTGCCTGGCAGCAAAATTCTTGACAATAGATTCAAGCTTAGCGGGATCAATGAATGGGCTGGAGAAGAGAGATATGTGAGGCCGTGACTCAATTTCGATGAGTTGCGTACTGATTTGTCGGCGAGCCAGTACATTCCAGGCCTTCAAGACCTGGTTTTCAAGGGCAGGATCTAAGTAAAGCTCAATAGCATAGCCTTGTGACATTGCCTTGAAATTGGAGTGGAATCAAGGAAGAAAAAGCAAAACCCAGGATTCAAAAACTGAGATCTCGGAATACCCCGGATAAGTTAACTGAGAAAAAACAAAAGGAAAATAAAAAGGGTGATCAAATTGAAATCAAACCTACCCACAGAAATAAACAAAAGCAAAACACAGATTCAACCCAAAGGGAGAAAACAAGGTGAAAAGATTGTAAATGAGATGAGAAATGGGAAATTGGGAGAGAGAGAGAGGAGCAGTAAGACTAAAGGGAAAGAGAAATAGGAAAGCTCAGAGCGGTAGCAAAGGGGAAAACAAAGAATCACATGTGAAACGGTGGCCTAAAGTTCAATCATAAAGAGACAGAGGGAATAAAGGGGAAACAAATCAGAAAACTTTTGAAACCAAACCTTATTTATGTGAGTGCGAGGTTGCCCAAGAGAAGGTACACTTGGGGCGGACGCAGTGAGGAGACCTTGCCAGTTGCCTGCCACAGTTGGCGAGTGCGATGAGAAGAGCAAGGTCTTACGCAAGAGGCACGCCCTCCTCTAAAGTCCACTGTCTACATGAAACTCGAGGTCATAATTTGGCGATGCAAAAGTTTCGTTTTCTCTTTTGGTTAAACAAGTTTCGTTTTTCTTTCGCCCAACCCCGATTTGAAACGGTCCCTTGAAGCTCCGCTTCAAGACAACGAAACTTACATAGCATCCATTACCAAAGTCTAATCCGAGGTTAGGAGAACATGGGTAATGCATTGAGGTTAAAGATATAATTTTTAAGAGCACCTGCCACACTATTATCTTCGTATATGTGTGAAACAGAATAATTTTATATATATATATATAAGTTAAGGAGATTTCTTACATGTTTCTTATATATTTTTATGTAATATGTCATATTACATGATATTAGTCAATATGAGAATAACATGTGTATAAATTAACTATTTTTAAATTTATTTGAGAAAATAAAATAAATTATATTTATATTCAATAAAATATAAAAATTATGTATGTTTGTCACGTCAGTGTAGTATGACATACTCATGTAGTATTATAGAATTCTCGTTTTTATATTTATGTAATATGTCATATTATATAAAAATAATTAATGTGTGAATTATATGTGTACAAATCAATTATTTTTAAGTTTGTTTGAAAAAATAAAATAAAGTATATTTATATCTAATAAAATATAAAAATTATATATAATTATCACGTCAATGTAATATAATATACTTATGTGATATCATAGAATCCTCTAGAAACTAAATATTCTAATAATTATTTAGGTTCCTTAAAAATGTTTTGTATCATGTGAGTCATTGAAAGTTTAAAAAGTTAATGAAATTAGTTATTTTTAGGGACATAAATAATAGTAATAAAGGATTATTTTGATCAACTTTTTAAATTTTCATAGACTTAAGTAATACAAAAATTCATCAATGACTCAAGTGATTTTTTATGTATATTTTAAGGACTAAAATAACTTTTTACTCTCAAATAATTATATGTACAAATAAAATAACTATATAATATCGATAGATATTTTGATTATTTTACACCATATTACAAAGATGCTTGCTTGCCTAACTTTTATTTTTGGAAAAAATTTCTTTTAGGTTTGAAACTTTAAAGGTATTTTTAAAAAAATGTTAAAGGTACTTAATGGATTGTGTAAAATAACCATAATGTAGTTATTATGTTTATATATATATATATATATATATATGTGGTTGTTGTATAAAATATGTGATTATTTTATTTAATATATAATTAATATATTTAAATATAAATAAAATAATTACAAATATTTTAATCACTTATCATGATGTATCATAAACCTTAATTAGAAATAAAATGCTACTTTTTTGTGAATACTTTCAAATTTTAAAACTAATGAATAATTTTTTGGAGATTTTTTAATTATTTTTTATACAGATGTGATATATATTATATTACGTGATAATAATTAATGTGTAAATAACATAATTAATAATTTTAAGTTATTATTTTTTAAATTTATTTAAAAAATAAAATAAAATGTATTTTATATATAATAAAATATAAAAATTCTATTTTCTTAATAGATACTTATCATAATAATATAATATAATCCTCCATAATTTTTTTTTTCCAGGTCGTCAAACCCGAGGGAATAACTAAAAAAAATAAGAGAAAATATTCTAAAACTCAAATAATAGTTCGAAACTCGCTCAAACTCGAGATTCTCTGTTTGTTTTCACTTCCGTTCCCTTCGATTAGACTTGGACCGATTCTGGATTCTTCTTCTCTACAGCGCCGCCACTGCAATCATCATCCTCTCGATCTTTCAGCTTGGCCTCACTATCTCTCTCGGTGTTTTTTCATTTTCCCTCCACCGCTACCACCCTTACTCACTGCACAGCTCCGTCAACTAACCTAGAAAGAAGAAGATTCATCTCCTCTTCGATCTTGCCACCCACCGGACCAAGTAGCGCTCACTGAAGGCCAGGTACACTGATTATAGTTCGCTAGTTATTTTTTTTTATCAATTAGTGCTGTTGCTTTTGGATGGTAGTAGCTCTATTAGTGATAGTGAGAGCTGCATTTCTCTTAATATTTATCAAGTCGTTGCCACCCACGTCCAACTCTATCTATTCTCTACTAAGAAATAATAATCTCAATTCAGTTTGAGTTACGATTCTGGTTTTGAAGGTAAATTTTTAATTGTAATTTTAATTTGGCGTATTAGACATAGCATTGCTTCAGTTCTATTATATTTCAGTGCTCGGGACACATTTGATTAGAATGAGAGCCCAGGAACTAGTTTCTTTTTTCATCTTCATGTGTCTTTTGATTTTTATAGCAATTGCTTATATTGGCACATGCACTTGTAATTTGGCTTCATGTTTTGCGTTTATTCTGTTCTAAAAAACTTGCATGATTTTGCCGTTCCAACAGTTGGAATTTTGCTCTGCACTTGCCTAGGACCAAGATTCAATCTTTGCATAAGTTGTGGTTTTTTTTTTTTTTTTTCCTTCTTCTTTTTGTGAGAAATTAATTGAAAATGTGAGGTTTGATACTTTCTGTGAAATTTCAGTGACACTGAGGAGGCTTGCAAGTGATACATACTATTACTAGGTAACCCAATAATATGAATAGGAAGTAGAGGGAGAGTTCTCTTTCCGAGCAAGATGTCCAGAGTGGAGGATATGGAAGATGAGGAGCAACATCGTCGATTGAAGCTTGAAGAAGCCCTAGAAATTAAATCTCTTAGGCGCATCATCAGTGCTTACCTCAAGTATGGCTCTTTCTTCTTTTTTGCCAATTTTGAGCAGATTATCCCTTAGACTTTTTGTTTGGAATATTTCTCAAAAGTTAATCTGTGGATTTGGGACATAATCTGTCCATAGTATGTTTTTGAAAAGGATTGGGGTTTAGGACTTATAAGACATACGTAGAATGAGTGTTGAGCAAATTATTAGACTGGATTGTGGGGGGTTTTAATTCAACAAACTGGATGCTGTAGTGGGGAGGCGACAAATTGTTTTTAAATGGATGATGTTAAGATTGAATGAAAACAAGAAATTATGTGGAATAGGTTATCTGAAGGTTCTAAAAGAGATAAAGGGGGTCCAAATTGGACAAGTTTGGTAGGTCCTTTTCCTCGCTTCCCCCCCTCACACACAACTCCTTTCCTTCTTTTATATTACTTTTTTTTGGGTGGGTGTGAAGAGGATAGATAAATATAGAAAATATCATATTCCAGATGGAAGTTCTAGCATTTTAAAATTGTAAACAGAAGTGTGGAACTATATTTATGAAGTAGAAACTATGCTCAATGATCTGCCACTGATATGTCCTGTTTCTGCAAAATATCATATTTTAGGTAGTCAATTGGAATGATTACCCCAGTTTTGCTCAATTTTACTGCCGTAGAAACTACCCAAGTTTATTTGACACTGATCAATTTAAATCTAGGAAGACATAATTTGTTTTCTTTTGTCTGGTATCCATTTTAATAACACGGACAAGATAAATAGTTTTACAATTTGGTGCTTTCAGTGTGCAGAAGGATTTCTTAATGCAAAGAGTGCTTTCTTTACTATTTTGTTTTGAATTCATTTTCCTGTGTTATCTTATATAACATTAGATATAATATTCTGTGGTTTTTAAGTATTTTGATAATTTCTCTGCTATTGCTGATGTTCATTGTCGAAGTGACAAATTCATCTTCTTTTAATTTTAAAAATGCACATGTAATCATTAAATATGAAAAGCCACCGCAACATAATTGGCTTCTTAGCATATATATGTTTTATAAATTTTACCCATTATCTTGGATGCAGTTTTGTGTAATTGTTTTTCTGATATAATTTATGCTAATCTAATTTGTCATGACTTTGTCTATGTATATTCTAATTGATAATTGTAATGATTATTTTTCTTAATCTTATTTTCCTGTCATAATGTTTTAAATGCTGTTTGTCTATATGTCCTGTCATGTTTTTTATTGGAGGTAACATTTGTGCTGTTTCTTTCATTGATTTCTCATGCAGCTACCCTGATGCTTCAGAAGAGGATGTCAGAAGATATGAAAGATCTTTTAGAAGGCTTCCACCTACCCACAAGGTATTCTTCTTCTTTGCTTGATAAGGATATTGTTTTACTAGTGAATTCTGAAGTTGCAATTGGAACACCAAATAAAGATAAAAGGTCCTGCCCACCTGTACATGTTAAATTTGTCTTATAAATAGCACCTTTCCTTACTTTTTAATTGCCTTTATTGAATTTGTCAAGCTGCCTTGGACCATGTAGGTGTTATTCAATAGAACAGTCAAAATAGTGATTTTATCTCTAATTAGTCAATTATTTACTAGCTTAACTATTGTTGCAAGGATGGTTCTAGAGGAGTTTGGCTATCTACTGTAATGGGAAAAACTAATTTGGTGTCATGCTAGGACCAGCTGTTGGGCTAGCTATCTTTTCCTGATCCCTTCCTTCTAAACTTGTTATATATGCTTCTTGTTGGAATGAGGTGCAAGTTAGCAGTGTTCATGGGTGGATTTGGTATGGTTTGAGGCCTAGCCTTGAAAGAACCAACCGTCATTGGTTTTAACCTCTCATAAAAGTGAACCAAACCAAGTGAACTTTTGAAACTGACTGAAACAATCTATAAGTTCTCGGTTTGGTCAGTTCTAACCTGTCCATTCTTTGATTCTCAAATCATATATAGTAAACCTAAACACTGGCACAAATAGTATGTCTAGATGGAAAAAGAGAAAAAAAAAAATAATGATGCACAGATTGAGAAAGAAACTTGTGTTTTTATTTTTGTAGTGTGTGGCATGTCTTAAAATTAGTTTTGCTAGATAATGCTACTATAATTCTAATGATTTTTTTTTAAATAAATAATCAAATTATCTTATGTTGCTATCGTATAGCTTCTTTTACTGCTTTACTGTTCATCCTTATGCTCCAGCTGCCTTGTTAACTTCCCTTGTCCTTATTTTTGTAGGCTTTGTTATCACATTATCCTCTAAAGTTTCAAGGATTACGTCGGTAATTTTACTTTGCTTGCCCTTCACTTTCCTTAATTCTTTATTTTATTCCTTTTTTATGTCAATCATTTTATAAATAATGTTATTCAGAAGTTGATGCATATTACCGTTTCAGTTTAGGCTCCAATAGCACTTTCTTGTAGTTAGGAGTGCACAATAAACAGCAGAAGGAAAAAAAAAATTAAGATAATTTTTTTTTAGTATTATACAGTTCTCAGTCTCATGTTCAAAGCTATTTTTTCCTCATTAGACAATGATTATAGAACAAGCTATGAATGTGCATGGATGTCATAGCATATGCCTTATGTTTATTTTATTAAATAATGGAGAGGCTTTTTTTAATGAAAATTCAACTCAATATATTGATTCTCAGCATATTGTGGTTTGTGGTGCTTTCTTATTCTACAGGTGTATCTCCACAAATTCTTATTTCATATTCCACATGCTTCAGGTCAAACTCTGCTTTTCCTCAGTGGTTAATTATATATTTGTGATATAAGAATTTTTTGAAATTGGTACATTGAACTTTTGTAGGCATTTGAACCTCCACTTGATATGAGCCAAGACATAGATATGAATGAAGACCCACATCCTGAAGATAGCCCAAAAGATTTATTCTCTGAAGGGAATATCACTTATTCGGGTGAGCCAACCTCCAGAAGAATGATGTGTTGTTCTGAATTTGATCATCATGGTTTTGTGGGAGGTAGCAATGATCAGTGCAGGTCACCAATACTGCTACATACCAATGAGGTTTCTCCTGCATTTATGAACTCCTTTTTTGTTTTGAAAACTGAGAATTATGATGTTTGGTTGGTTCAATCATTGTGTTTTTCATTTAGAAATTTGACCCTGTAGATAACAACAGGAGGCATATATTGAGGGTTGCTGCCAGGCTAACATTGGGAGCCATCTTTCAAGCTTGAAACATACTGAAGAGACAGATAAATGTGGTGGAAATGCTATGGCTGATACTAATGGAAATGTAATTCCTTTTAAACGCTTTAATCTATCAAAATTTGACTAACTTGTCTAACTTAATTACATCTTAGCAAGGCTTGCTGTTATGAAAGTAGCTAAATGGTAAATTCATATTTCTTGATATAATAATTCTAAAAAGATTAGTATTGATACATTTCTGAGTCTTAACACCATAGCATATTTATTACCTAGTTTAAAGCTTGTCCTGAGATGTCCTCAGTTTTTCCCTTCCCACCTCCTTCTATGTCTCTCTCACAGATTAGCACACTAACAATCAAAACAATTAAGTCAACAAAGACAGAAACATGTTTAGCATTAGAGAGAAGTGGTAAAAAATGAATAAGAAAGAAAGATATCTTCAGAGCTAATAATCATTTGTAAAAGTATCCTTTTCTTCTGAACTTGACATCTAATCAATCGTATGTCAACTGCAAGCTTGCTAGTTCTTCAGTTCTTCTATGATCAGAAAATAGTCTACTGAAACTACTCAGTTAAGAGTTTTTAGTTATATATATTCTCTATGATTCAGTGTCTCCCCATACAGAGCATGATGGAACCTCATCACTGGCAGAAAGTTCTGTTCATGTCAAACTGTAAGAGGACGACCAAGCCAGAATAGCCATGAACTTCTAGGATCAATAAGGAACGTTTGTTGTTCATCAGTTTGGAAATTTGTGGTTATTCAGTTGAAGAACTGCTTGACGTTCCTTAGGGATCCTAAAAGTTGACAAGCCTTCCTTTTTAGTCATTATCCCTTTTCTGGTTTGTTTTCTAATGGAGATGGAGTTCCCAATATTTGTCATCTTGGTTGTTTACTCTTTATTTCTCTCTCCTTCATGGATGGGCATTCAGGGTGAAAAATGATTCATATACAATAGCTGTGTTTGTTATTATACAATAATGACCAAATGTTTTAGCTGAATATTTGATAAACATTGTTAAGTACAAAGGTCATTGCACTTTTTAATAGATTTTGTAGGTGTTCTTTATTTCCATAGTATAAATTCTAAAGTCTTTTGAAGATACTAATGAATATGTTTCACCACTTATATTTATTTATTTTTGGCCAATTTTCCTTTTATAATTTAGGTATCTTCATCACAACAAGAGTGGCTGGATCCATCCATTCAGTTGAATGTTCCATTGGTTGATGTAGATAAGGTAAGCGCGTGTTTCCTCTTTTTCTTGTTGTTAGGCATTGGACGCACATTATTTAGGACTGGTTTTATAAGCTTTCTTACTTAAACTATTCAGAACACTTATTATTATGGTTTACAAAATGGCATGGTAGGCTACAAAATTGTGCAATTTAATTTTTTATAGGATAAATGAAAGTCAGAAAAGTAGGTAATATTAGGTTTGTTGGAATTAGGTTAGGATGAGAGTGGTTTGCACGCTGTAGGAGGGTGTTTAGTTGCTGCAATCCTGTGTTTGGTAGGGGAAGTAATGGGGGTAAAATTTACCTAGGTATAATTTTTGGACATACAAAAAAAAATTCTAGGATTAACTTGAGGTGCCTTTAGTCCTTGTAGGTTGATCCTAGAGATTTTTTTTATGTCAAATGACTTTTTTCTTTTTTGTGTAAAATTATATCCCAGTAAAATCATTACCCAACACACCCCCCCACGCCCCCACAACCAAACGCACCCTGGCAATGATTATAGGTCTGCTAGGGTTAGGTCATTGTTGGTGAAGAAGACATAAGAGTTTTGAAGAAAGGAAGAAGTTTTAAAAGTGTCTGGTGAAGGAAACAGATATGGGCAAGGTTTTAAACTAAAAAAAGGCTGATAGCAAATTTTAGAAAAGAAAATTGGCCTATGCTTAACATCTTGGGTTCTCAGGCATCACAACTAGGATTAATTGTATCATACAATCAATAAGATAGTATTTTTCTGAATAAGTTCATAAAACTGATGAAAAATCCGTACATCCATTGATCCACATATATAGCAAAACAATAAAGACCAATTTGACATGAAAATGAGACCTCAGTGATACCTAAGTAACATAACATCCTATCCCAAATACTGCTCAAATTTGGGGACTGTGACTTAATGTAAAATTGCAAGACTAAAATATATATATATATATATATATATATTTATAAAAGAAGAAATTCTATGGAAGTAGCATGTATTGGCAGCTTATTTAATATAATAAGTAATAGTCCTGAACAATTCTGATGTAGTAGACTCTATGGAATATTACACTTTCAATGCATGCTGATATCAAAATTATACCAAAATAGAATTGATCTTGAAATCACTGAAAACTCAGTGCTTCAGAATAAATGTTCTGTTTGAACATCAGTAGTAAATTTATCACCTACAGTAGCAAATATTGCTCATGGGACCCTTATATTGGTGATCCTTAAAGATGCAACTTTTTATGTTAGGCCTGTTTTATCTATTAACATTACTCCTTTTGCCTCAGGTGCGATGTATAATAAGGAATATAGTTAGAGATTGGGCAGCAGAGGTATTACTTGATTTACTTATTGATTTCTAAATATGATTTTCATATGCAAGCTTGATCAAGACTCCCTTTGTTCTTTGACAACTGTATCTTGTTAGGGTAAAAAAGAACGAGATCAGTGCTACAAGCCTATACTTGAAGAGCTTGATGCCCTATTCCCTAATCGTAGTAAAGAGAGGTAGAGCATAATACTCTTATTAACTAACAAAAGTTTGTTTCCTGGTTCAATTTGGTTTGAGCAATTTGTCTTCAACTACAAAAAATTTCAAACAGCTCTCCTGCTTGTTTGGTTCCTGGTGCTGGACTTGGTCGACTGGCTTTAGAAATTTCATGTTTAGGTGCGTTCTTATTATTAGGCTGATGAGAGATATATATTGATATATGCTTGTAGTATGTCTGATACGAAATATTGTGATGCAGGGTTTATCAGTCAGGGAAATGAATTTTCATACTACATGATGATATGCTCGAGTTTTATTCTTAACCAGTAAGAATATAGGGTTGTTTCCTTTCATGTTTGTTTTTCTTAGGTTACAAATACTAATGAGAATTTTTTATTCGCCAAACAAAGATTGTTGTTCTGATATGTTTTCTCTGCTTTACTTTTTGTTTTCTGGTTTTGATCAATTGGCTTGATGGATCATATAAGTACTCAAACTGCTGGCGAGTGGACAATATATCCTTGGATACATAGTAATTGCAATTCACTGTCTGATAGTGATCAACTTCGTCCTGTTTCGTTACCAGATATACATCCAGCTAGGTAATTATATTGATGTTTAATCTAGTCTCTCTCATTTTTCCCTATTTCCAAAGCTGAGTGATTTTCAATACTGCTGTATTCTCATCTTTGAAGATGTTTTCTCTAGACTATATGATTTTCTTGATTTATATCTTACTGCGAATTAAGTAGCTCAAACAATTGCATTAGTCCCTTTAGCCCACAAAGACAAAATACGAAATGCATTGGCTATTTTTAAATTTTCAGGATGAAGGATAATTCTTTGAATTATCCTGCTTTAGTGGTGTTCTATCTTTATTCTCTGAGAGATGCACTTTTCAGGAACACCATTTTGTTGATTTGATGCATATTGAGCCTCAGTTGCTTATTAAAATGTGGTTACTGCCGAGACAAAGGAAATGACTGTACAAACAAAGATGCACACAACATGCTATTGTTTAAAGTCTTTTTATTATTTTTTACCCATTAATTAGGCAAGAAAAGCACTGCCTGTTCCCAAATTGGAAAACGGGGACATGGATACCTTGTAGAGATACAAAAGTTGTTTATTTTTTAAGATTTATTTTGTAATCATAGCCTTCTTACAATGCTTTTCAATCTTGTATGGGAGCAGTGCAGGAATTACTGAAGGTTTTTCCATGTGTGGTGGTGACTTCGTTGAAGTCTACAGTGATCCAAGCCAAGTAGGTAGGACATATAGCATGATTCTCAAAACTTTGTGATAATGTACCAGCAACCAGCTACTCTAAAAGAGTAAGCTGGTAGAGTATGTGAATTGATGTATTAGAATCCTCTACAACTATATCTCTTACGTGTGGGCTTCATGCTCTCTTGATCCAACACAAGAACTTCAGTTAAAAGGGGGGAGGAACAGATATGACTGGATTTGAACGAAGGACTTCCCAGCTGCTATAAATACTTGAGTTTGCAGAGAGCCGATAAGTATAGTTAGTAATGAATTCTAATAAATACTTGTAGCCCATAGTAATAAGCAATATATAATGTGTTAGCTACTTTTTGTCAATGTAGCATGAGTTTCCTCATCTTTACTATTGAAATTTTAGACATCTTCCACTGCTGTTGTTTCTTTCCCCCAGCAGGTAGGTAGTGCTGAAAAAGTTTAAACTCATTGCATAGATGTTTACTAATATGAACTTCTAATGTGTTGGCTGAGGAAGATAAATCAAACTATTGGAAGTCAGATTTCTTCCATTAAAATTTCAGTTTGGTTTTTTTCTTGAATTAATTAAAATTTGAACCCTGTCTGTAGAGATTGGAACGAGAGTCTAGCTTACTCTTCAATTTTTGGAATCAACTGTTAGATATTTAGGGCATAACCTAAGAATTGACTTTTTGGTTGTTTGGAGAAACAAGTCAGAACTTCTCCTTATCTAGTCAATTGAAGATCATAGTTCGTACTCTATGTACATATATCTTTACTAAACTGCAAGATAAATACTATATCCCTGTTGTAATTTCTAATGGGGCTTACTATGGCCTTGCAGGGACTTGGGATGCTGTTGTCACCTGTTTCTTTATTGATACTGCTCACAATATAGTTGAATACATTGAAATAATTTCAAAAATTTTGAAAGATGGGGGAGTAAGTTCCTAAATCTGAATAGATGCCTTATAATCCCTTTCTATTCTTTCTGCTCCTTCTTTTGGTTCTCTTTCTTGTCATCATTAAGCCATTAGTATTATTTTACTGGATGATACTGTGACAGGTTTGGATAAACTTGGGTCCTCTACTGTATCATTTTGCGGACATGTATGGACAAGAAGATGTGAGCTTCTTTCTTTGTACACACATTTCATATCACATTCTATAGATGGGTTTTCTTACTTTGAAATTTTTCTATAGGATATGTCTATTGAATTGAGTTTGGAAGATGTTAAAAGAGTTGCTTCGCATTATGGATTTGAACTAGAGGTAATCTCATCCAATTTAGATTATTCTGCTTTGGTATCTATCGATGACTTATCATGCTTGCATTGTCTAATCATGCACTGCAGAAAGAAAGGACCATTGAGACAACCTACACTACAAATCCTAGATCAATGATGCAGGTAAGCTTCTAACTACCCCTTTTGTTATGTTCCGTAGAGGTCTAATAATTTTAAGGCTGTTTATAGTTATTTAAGTTTATGCAAAACTGCTTGATCAGAAAGGATATAGTTGCTGATTTATATTAGGAAAATTCTAAATACTAATTATAAATTTTTTCATAGATTTGGGTCACATAAATCAGTAACGTTTCATCAGGTAGAAACAAACTTTAAGAAAGTTCAATGTTTAATTCTGGGTGATGGTCCGTTAGACTGAATACAAACCACCCGGGCACCTAATTATATTGTGATTCAGCAGGACCATCACAAACCATAAATTCTATATTTACTAAAATCTTTTTTTTTTGAATTTACTAAATGTACATGATCTTTGCAGAACCGTTACTTTGCTGCATTTTGGACAATGAGGAAAAGTCCTGCACCAGCTCAGCAGCAAGCAATAAAGATAGACCCTTGATTATTGGGATATAAACTAGCTTGCTTTCTCTTGTCAGCCTTCGTATTTTTCCTTCCCGGAGTGGATAATATTTCTTGCATGGTCATGGCAATTTTCTTTGTTTATTGCAATTTTTTTTTTAATTGAAGATGAGTTGTGTGTTACTTAAATGTCATCATTCATCTCACTAAAATAAGTGAATTTTGAATTTCGTTCCAAAACTATCTCATCAATGAAAGCAGAATTTGAATCATACAAGGAGAGAAACAGTCAGGCTCAGTGTGACCCTGTTTCTCTACAATAATTGATTTTTTCCTAAAGTAAAAACGCCAAGAGGTGAGCATGAAATGGTTTATTAAAGCAGGGCCAGCCAAGGATCAATTGCTTCTTCTTGCCAGCTAATTGAATATAGACATACAGTACAGATAAATGAAGTGGGATTCCTAACACATTCACTGGGATAATAAAATAACCTTGAAACTTTGTATGGGTCACTCTCACTCCATCCAAATTTAGGTATGCCCTTTTAAACTCAGTCATCTGAATTGTTGCATATGCATGTCTATGATATATGCATTGGCCGAAAGCGTATATATCATCCTATTTGTGAAAGCATTTACTCCTGAAATAACATTCTTTTGGCTAAGATAGAAATTTTATATTCACTGAAATTAAACAAGGAGTAACCACAAAAGTAAATAAAACGATTACCCACAACACTAGTATAAACAGGATCAACCCAAGAGCACTAGCTCAACTCGAGATAGGCAAAACTAACAATATGCTCAAGACAGAAAATTACAATCGAAATAGATGCTGTGGGATTCCTCCTAAAGCAATGAGTGAGTTAATGGGGAACCCGAAAGTAAATTGGGATGGGATTGTTAGCGTTTGGTGGAGAGTCCCAAACAGAGAATGCACTTGAAGAGTTCATCCACTTGTGTGTCATTTCTGGGTAGTGACGATCTATCACATCCTTCAGGTTCTCTGTTGTGTTCACCCATTCTAGTCCCTTCGTTGTGTATGTCTCCTCATTGAAGTTACTGGTGAAAAACCTATCTGCCTCAAGCCTCCTGCAATCAAGCCCAGCCCATTTAATTAGCCCACTCAGCCTAGCCCAATTCTTAAGTTATTTGTTAGTTTTACTTTTACGTACCTGGATGCCATGAGCAGGAATATTACGAAGGCAGTCTCACTGATTGCGAATCCCTTGATCTTCTTCTCTGCCATGAGACCCACAAGCAAATCAAGCTCTTCAACATCATCACCGTACACTTCTTCCAACACTTTAATTGCTTCTTTGTCATCCGTCAGATCTTCCCATTTGGAGATGGGAATTAGTAGAAGGCGCCTACGGAACTCGTTGTATCTTGCAACGTTCCTCTCTCTGTCCCTATATACTGCATTATTGTTTTGTTGATGACCACAGTGATTAGTGAATTAATTAATACGCCGCAAAACCATTTCTATCAAAATAAACAGAAGATTTTACAAGTGTGCCCAGTGCAATGCAAACTAGTATGCAAGCATCATCATATAAAATAAAAAGTAAAAAATTTAGAGATGAAGCATTAAGAAGATTGGTTATTCATACTTTCAAGAGATGGTAGGTCCACATGATCAGTTCTCTCTGTGCCATCCAAGTTTTGGGGTACAAGGTCCCTGAGGAACAGTGGATAATTCCATAGCTCTAAAGCAGCACAAGCTTGGTGTCCCATGGAAACCATATGCCTTGCAATCCCTATCTCTGCCAAGGTCTTCTCTCCTGGTAATCCTATCAAATTTGGCAAGGGAATCCTATATATAACACAAAGACAATATATGAATTGCTGTAAATTATAAAGGAAAATTAATGAGAAGACATCAATTATATATGGTTGGTGCAGGGATCAAATTAAAGGTTAAAAGGGTGTTTCTTACTCCTTGATCAAGGGTGGAGATTTGTTGGGTCCAGGGGTGGCAGATATGTCTCTTAACTGGAGGGAATCAGGTAGGAGGGAGTGCATCCTATAAACACTCACAAATTCCTCTGTGAGAGAGTATGGGACACCATGGTTTTCAGGTTTCTTCATGCCCACAAATCCTCCCAATATAGCTCCTCCAACATGCCCAAATGTGTCCTTGAATTTCTTTCCAAGTAATCCATACCTGACAATCACATCATTCAATGATGAAATTAAAGTACTTAGCACCTCTGAATTCTTTATTGTTTCAATCATTAAGATGTACATGTAAACTAATCCAATCATATTATATATGTGCTTGAAGGTGAGCAATGGTGCCTGTCTTACCAGTTGGCACGCATGCCTGCAAGTAAAGTATCAGTTTTAAGCAGCTCAACAGTCCAGTCAATGGTGTGAACCTTTGCAATCACCGCAGAGGTCACTAGCCTGGCATGGCGGTAAAGATCTTCATCTTCCAACTCAGGGTATTCCTTCTGAACATATACATAGAAATTAATATATGTATAAGTTACTTACTGTTGGTAGGCATGCACATGTAACAAAAGAAAATTGTTAAAGAATTAACGGTCCAAAAAGTTTAAGTCGATAAAAGAAAGTTATAAGTATCCAATTCCGGATAATTTGGTCAAAGAGACCATAATATTATGTTAAGAAACTAACTCTCTCAAATATTTAAGCTGTTAAAACAAGACTCGAAAATAATTTGATATCTAAGAATTAATAATAGTGTGTTATTCTTAATTAATAAGAAGGTACCTTGAGAGCATCACAGACTGCATTGTGCTCTTGAACGAAAAGAGCCTGCAAGGTGGAGACACCAGCCCAACTGTTACGAACGTCACCAGAGATAGCAGTTCCATTTTCGTTGTGGGCAAGGTTGCCATCTTTGGATATCTTGAGCTTCCCATCTTTGAAAGTCCTTACTTTCCCCAAAACTTCTCCATTGCTCCCATATATGGCGCTTCCATCCCTTTATTTATACATGTATTCAGATTCAAAACACGTTAAGTTTAAATTAAACCATGCATGCAAGACTAGAAGGAGGATTTAGATAATCTCAAATTAATAAGGGTAATTAACTTGCATCTTGAAAGACTAAAGATGTTATTTACAAGTTACAATTATAAGTTATGTTTTGTAATTAATTCACGCAAACAAAAAAGATAACAAATAATAATTAAAGAGGAGGGGGGGGG